>JAODUO010000449.1:325000-327508 GCA_025642075.2 Ridgeia piscesae
GGCTAAGGACCAATAATTATAAGTTATTAGTATTAATGATATTATTACTATTATTACTAGTATTATACTTATTATTATATTATTATTATTGTTATTATTATTATTATTATTCTCATTATTCTCATTATTCTTGTTATTTTCATTATTCTCATTATTCTCATTATTCTCATTATTCTAATTTTTCTCATTATTCTCATTATTCTCATTATTCTAATTATTCTCATTATTCTCATTATTCCCATCATCATCATCATCATCATCATCATCATCATCATCATCATCTTCATCATCATCATCATCATCAATCATCATCATTATTATTATTATTATTATTATTATTATTATTCTCATTCTCATTCTCATTCTTATTCTCATTCTCATTCTCATTATTCTCATTATTCTCATTATTCTCATTATTCTCATTATTCTATTTTTTATTATTCTCTTTATTCTCTTTACTCTTTATTCTCATATCTCATATCTAAACACATCATCATCATCATCATTAGTATATAGCCAAGTGTTCATTAACAGTAGTTGTCGAAACCATTGTCGCACCAGGAACACGTTAGGTACTCGTCCTCTACATAACTCTCTAGGTTTTTTTCGTAACACAAAGTTAACGCTGACGAAATATGCTTACGTCTAGTCTCTTGCCAATAAAATGGCATCACGAATATTATTGTTAGGCCGCTAGACACCACGGGACACCAGAGTAGTTCAAAATAATATTTATATTTGTCTGTTGCAGAACTTTGCAATAGTAGACCGGGACGAACAGATGGCGACAGCTCGAAAATTTTCTATCATTATAATCTGTGTATCGTTAGTGATTGGGTTCATTAACTGTATTCATGTGAGTACGGCTTTGAAATATATGTAGCATGTATACATGGACAGCTTACTAGGCATTTATCAAAGTAATATTACCTAAGATACATTGATAGTTAAAATGTGAGCGTGTGAAGCGTGCATAGATAAATGGGATTGTTTTGTCTCAAATGTGTATGTATGTATGTATGCATGTATTGGGGCGTTGCAGATGTGTGTTTTAGTAGTAGTAGTAATGTAGTAGTATGTAGATGAGTAGTAGTAGTAGTAGTAGTAGTAGTAGTAGATGTAGTAGTATTTGAAAGAGATCGACGACGTCAAATAAGTTTAAGGTATTTTTTATGTAGTAGTTTTTGGGAGAAGTAGTAGTAGTAGTAGTAGTTTTTAACAAGTAGTTGTAGTAGTAGTAGATTATTAGTGTATGGAGTGGCATTAAAAGAGAGAGTAGTATGAAAGTAGAGGATGATGTAATTTTGTAAATTTTTTTTTTTTTTACGTACGTACGTAGTACGACGGGGGGTGAATTTTAGTAGTAGTAGTAGGGAACGCAGAAGAAGGAGTAGTAGTAGAGACGGGAGGGCAGAGCAGAGAGGTGTGTAGTAGTAAGCAGCATGTGAGGATTGATGTAAGGGTTGATTTTCAGCTCGTAGTATAGGGAGGGTGATTATAAGAGAGGTAGCAGGGTAGTGATTTGGGAGAAGGGTAATGGAGTAGTAGTAGTAGAGGGGAGTAGTGGGGGGTGGGTTGGTAGTGTGGAGTGGCGAGCGGGTAGTGGTAGAGTAAAGATGGAAGGTATGAGTATTAGATAGAATAGAAGTAGTAGTAGCACGTAGTGTAGTAGAGTTGTAGTAGTGGAGTGGAGCAGTATTTGTATTAAGGGGAGAGGAGATGTGAGAGGTGATGATTGAAGGAGAGAGTAGCAGGTTTTTTGATGTAGTATTGGGTAGCAAAGTATGTAGTATTTTAGTAGATGGGGTTAGGGGTTAAAGGAAGGTAGTGAGTAGTAGAAGGATAAAGTGTAGTAGAAAGTAGTACGTAGTAGAGATGAGGTGATGTGTAGTGGGAGGTAGTAGTATAGTATGTATGTATGTATTTTGGTGTATGTGTGTATGTATGTATTTTTGTATTTTGTGTGCATTTTTATGTATTATTATGTTGTATGTATGTATTTTGTATGTATATTTATTATGTATGTATTATTATGTATGTATGTATGTTTTATGTGTGTAGATGTAGTATTTTGTATGTATGTATGATGTATAGTATGTTGTATTTTGTATGTATGTATGTATGTATGTATGTATGTATGTATGTATGTATGTATGTATGTATGTATGTATGTATGTATGTTGTTTATGTTGTATGATGATTTTATTATGTATGTATGTATGTTGTTATGTATTATGTATGTATTATGTTTTATGTATGTTTTTGTATGTATTGTATGTGTGTGTTTTATGATGTGTGTGTTGTATGTTGTTGTATGTATGTATTTTGTATGTATTTTGTATTATGTTGTATGTATTATGTATGTATGTATGTATATTGTATGTATGTAGTATGTATGTATGTATGTATTATGTTTGTGTTTTTGTATGTTTTTGATGTGGTGTGTTGGTTTTATTGTAATGTATGTATGTATTATTTTGTATTAATGTATGTATGTATGTTGTATGT
>JAODUO010000450.1:5000-50000 GCA_025642075.2 Ridgeia piscesae
TAGATCAACATAATTCAAACCATGCTAAAGATACACAGTGTATAGCATAACAAGACGTTTGTATGATATGTTAAATTGGTTGAAAGTTAAGTTTAATAACTAACGGCGTTCTTATGATGCTTGTCTCGCCGTGTGCTATCCCCGACCCAGTTCCAGGACTTGCTAGCCCTAGACCAGGGCTACGTCTAGACTCTATAGTATTACTTAGCCTTAGGAATACACGAAGTCGAAGTGCACGCAGTTGTTAGGGACGTGGCATTTTCTAGTGGGAGCTAAGTGTCATTTATAAGTTATAATGACAATGTTTACCACACTACTACTATAACATTGTCATTGAATGACTGATACTACGGCTGTCTACCCTACGGGCCTAATTTACGGCATTACGCATGAAGTCCACGACCATACATAGTCATAGACCACGTTTTGTTACTAACTAGTATTAAGTATAGATCCACGAGATTCTCAGTGAATGCACTTGGCTGACTGTGTGACGCGTAAACCAAGATAAGGCGGAGGGCACCGAATACAAGAATAATGCTCCACATACCCATTCAAGTGGTATTGTTAGTATATGTGGCATAGGCCGTAGCCATAGGGACAGTATTAGTATGTGCTAAACAAAATACCCAGTAGGCAAAATATATTATACAAGTTACTGGCAGAGAAACTCGTCACTGAATCAATAGAGGTAAGTTATTAATTTATGTGTGACATTGCCTTAGAATGCATGTACTGAACAAATTTATAGTTACATAACATATATTTGAAATATGGTCACTCAGTGCAGATACGTCCATTTGTGTAGCCATAGGGTCTATAGGGACAGTATTAGTATGTGCTAAACAAAATACCCAGTAGGCTAAATGTATTATACAAGTTACTGGCAGAGAAACTCGTCACTGATTCAGTAGAGGTAAGTTATTAATTTATGTGTGACATTGCCTTAGAATGTACTGAACAAATTTATAGTTACATAACATATATTTGAAATATGGTCACTCAGTGCAGATACGTCCATTTGTGTTTACAGTCAAAGTGTAACATTTGCAGGTGAGCAGTCGACACAGAAGCTTCCAAGCGACTGCCCACCACAAATGCTACAATATAGTAACAAGCCACAGTAGCTAGGCATGCCGGTCAATACCAAGCCTAGGCTAATTAGTTCAGTGAGACCTTATAAGATCATAACATTGTAACCACAGTATTGAGTACGTACAGACTTGTCAGTTAATAGAACCCTGTCGAGTGCTGTAAACAACTAGAAGCTAAAAATGAGAATACATGACATGACAACTTAAGCGTGACATGCTGCAGAATACGCAGGCATTTCAACTACTGGTCATTGTATTGAACAGCAGTTTACTGGAGCACATGACATCTACGTCCTTTTGTAGATGTCAGAGCTCAGACAGCTGAATTTTGCCTTGTCAATTGTTTCCACTATCATTGACTAATGTAACCATCCAATTCATCATTGTCATAAATGTGTTAAAGACTTGTATATTTTACAACTGAACCGTAATGTGAGACAAGAAAATGTTTGCTAAAAGAAATAGTGCAAATGTAGTATCCTATTGCTCAGCTGATAACAAGCAAGCTGGCAGTCCCATCATAATGTCACTCCAGAAGTTGATATGAATGTGTCTGCTTATTCGGTTAGAAAGGGGTTCAAAGACAAAAAAGATGAATTGTAAGGCAGTCTCTATGAAACTGGAGCATACTGAGCATATTTCTTTATGATAGGACCACTGCCGTGCATATCATAATTCATACTTCTGAGATGAAATGAAAATACAGAGTTTCAGTTTTGTTTATTTTCCCAAAAACACATTTTGATGTATCGGGCATCACTTGACACCTCCTTAGTCACTCAGTTTTTGAGGTGTCAAATTCATTTTTTGAATACATTTATCACTAGACATGTATCTAAGGCATGATCTATGGATTTTCTCTTAACGATTTTAAGTGATACTTTTGTTGTTATGAATATTTAATTAGATGCCAGAAAATGACAAAAATGAAAAAAAGACAATTATTTCTTCCAAAATATTTGTTCAAGATTTTCCTTGATCAATACATGTACTTGCTTGCTTGCTTATGCCTGTTTGCTCGCTGGGAGCATAGGCCACCGACCAAGGAACGCCACCGTTTTCTGTCCGTGGCCATCTTCTCCATTTCTCTCCTGGTGTATCCCATCTCCTTCGTTTCTTTTTCCATGTCTCTTTGCCAGGTGTTTCGTGGCCTACCTCTTCGTCTCTTCCCTGGGGGGTTCCATGTGATGGCTTGACGGGTGATGGTGTTTGGTGGTTTCCTGAGTGTGTGTCCTATCCACCTCCATTTTCTCTTCTTTATTTCATTTTCTATGGGTAGTTGCTTGGTCATTTTCCAGAGTGTAGTGTTGGATATCTTGTCTGTCCACTTCAGGTGTAGGATTCTACGCAGGCATTTGTTGATGAAGGTCTGTATTCTTGTTAGTGTCTTCTGTGTACTTCGCCATGTCTCCGGTCCATAGAGTAAAACTGCCTTGACATTTGAATTGAATATTCTCAGTTTAGTGTTAGTTTTGATTTGATTTGTTTTGCACTCCAAATTGTTCTCAACATGATGAATGCAACTCTTGCTTTCTGTATCCTTGCTTTGACGTCTTCTTCTGTGCCTCCATTTTTGTTGATTGTACTGCCCAGGTATGTGAATGATTCTCTGTCTCTTCCAGTGGATCTCCGTTCATTGTAATAGGGTTGTTGTTCTTTGTGTTGGCTTTCATAATCCTTGTCTTGCTTCTGTTGATGTTGAGTCCTAGCTGTGTTGACACTGTGTTTAGCAGCTCTGTTTTTTCCTGCATCTGTTGATGGCTGTGTGAGAGGAGAGCGAGGTCATCTGCAACGTCCAGGTCCTCCAAGTGGCTCCAAGGTGTCCACTGGATCCCATTTCTTCTATATTTTGTAGTCTTTTTCATGATCCAGTCTATGGCGAGCAGGAATAAGAATGGTGACAGAAGACATCCTTGCCTCACTCCTGTCTTCACCATGAAGGAGACCGTAAGTTGTCCTGCATGAATGACCCTGCATGCCATATCTTTGTAACTATTTCTTATCAGAGATATAAGTTTATCTGGTATTCTGTAGTGCTGTAGAAGCTTCCACAGTGTATCTCTGTCGAGGCTATCAAATTCCTTCTCGTAGTCTACAAAGTTTATGTACAGGGATGAGTCCCATTCCATGGATTGTTCAACAATGATTCACAGTGTTGCTATTTTGGTCGGTGCATGATCTGTCTTTGCAGAAGCCAGCTTGGTGGTCTCTGAGCTTGGCATCCACCCCTGTCTTCAGTCTGTCCAAGATGACTCTGTTGAGGTCCTTTCTGGGTACTGATACGAGCATTATCCCTCTGTAGTTCTTACAGTCTTGCATATCTCCTTTCTTTGGGAGCTTCACGAGGTACCCTTCTTTCCATTCAGTTGGTATTTCTTCTTGCTCCCATATCTTCCCGAATAGCTGATGGAGTATCTCTGTGTAGGTCTCTATGTCAGCCTTGATTGCCTCGGCAGGAATATTGTCTGGGCCTGAAGCTTTCCCTCTCTTCATATGATGGATGGCTTTCTCAATCTCTGCCTTACTTGGTCTTTCGCAGTTTATCTGGAGTACTTCTTCAGCTGGTGTGATGTCTGGAGGGTTCTGGGGTGGTGGCCGGTTTAGCAGTTCTTCAAAATGTTCCCTCCATCTCTTCAACTGGTCTTCATCATTGGTAAGTACATTGCCATTTTTATCTTTGATGGGTCTGTCTGTACGCTTGTACTTTCCTGCTAATTTTCTTGTTATATCATACAGTTGTTTCATGTTTCCTTGGGCTGATGCGTCCTCTGCTTCCTTGGCTAGGTCTTCAATGAAGTTTGCCTTGTCTGTTTTTACGCTGTTCTTGACTGCTCTGTTCGCCTCTGTGTACTCTTCCTGTGCTGTTGCTTTTGCTGCTCTCGTCCGGCTGTTGTTAATTGCACCTTTCTTTTCCTTCCTCACTTGCACTTTGTTGAGAGTGTCTGCAGAAATCCAGTCTTTTTATTGGTAATTCTTCTTTCCCAGAACTTCGCTGCATGTGCTGGTCCACATCTCCTTGATCTGTTGCCATTGTGTGTCCATGTCCATGTTTCCTTCGTCAAGAAGATCTTGTAGGGCTTCATATTTGTTTTTGACTGTAAATCGGAAGGTCTCTGATGTCACTCTGTCCTTTAGGAAGTCCACATTGTACTGTGTTCTGGTGCTCCTCTTGACTTCTCTCTTCTTTAGCTTCATCTTCATTCTGGCCAGCACTAGATGGTGGTCTAAGGCTGCATCTGCCCCTCTCTGCACTCTCACATCCTGCATTGATCTTCTGAACTTCCGTCCTATGCAGATATGGTCTATTTGATTTTCTGTTCTGTGGTCTGGTGATACCCAGGTTGCCTTATGAATACTGCGATGTGGGAACACGCTGCCTCCGATGATCATGTTGTTCAATGCACAAAAGTCAGCCAGCATCTCGCCATTTTCATTCATTTTGCCAAGTCCCTGTCTGCCCATGACTTCTTCGTACCCGCTGTTGTCTGATCCGATTTTGGCGCTCAAGTCTCCCATGAGTATTGTCATGTCCTTCTCCTTCAGTTTGTCACACAATGTCTGCAGTTTGTTGTAAAAGTCCTCTTTTGTTTCCTCATCCTTGTCGTTTGTGGGTGCGTAGCACTGAATGATGTTGAGCTTGATGTTTTCTTTCTTTGTTTTGAACGAGGCATAGATGATCCTTGGTCCCGCTGCTTCCCAGTTAATGAGAGCATTCTGTGCCTCATGTGACAACATGAATGCCACACCTTCTGTGTGATATACATCTTCCTCTTCATGCCCCGAGTACAGTATCATTTCTCCCGTATTCAGTCTGACTTGCCCCGACTGTGTCCACCTCGTTTCACATAGCCCTAATACTGTAATGTTGTAGGCCCGTCGTTCCCTTGCTATTTGGGCAGCTTTGTTTGCTTCGAACATGGTTCTCACGTTCCATGTTCCGATTTTTGATATTTTCTTGGAAGACAAGAAGGGTATCGGCGATGTAGCTTCCTTACGGCTTTCACTGCATGGCGTCATACTCTCCCCAGGAGGCCCTCCCTCTCCCAAGTTCAGTAGAGTTCCTTTGGTCGATGTTTTCATAACAATCTGTTTTTTTACGGGAAAGGGTTGTTAGCCCTTTGCCCAACCCTCCTCTTTTCTCAGCTGGGCTTGGGACCGTCCATGGCAGAGTTAGTACATGTACTATGATGTTATAAATAGACTGTGTAAATTGCAGTAGGATATCTTAAAAGGTTTGGGAGAAATCCTGTCTTAAAATATGGGCTGATTTTATGACTTTTGCAGCCATATCGGATGCTAATTAACAAAATTTATGCAAATGTTACATTTATTTAAATTAACATTTTATACCATTCCAAATGGCTTATCAGCTTTTTTTAATCTTTGAAGGTAAAAAAAGTTCATTGGGAGTGCCTTGCTACCGTAAATAGTAGACCGCTGTTAATATAAAATCTGAGGCGACTTTCGCCCTACACAAAGAGGCATCAGAGAATGTTGACAGGTTGGCAGGTAATTATATGGTTACCTGCCTACCTGAGTAGTTGTACACTCTGTTGACATTACAGTGGAACCTTAACAGGACACAATTAATCTAACCAAGTCAGACATACTATCAAAAGATTCATGTTCGATGCACTGCATGGGTATTATAATAATATGCATTTACTAATTAATACACTACAACTTGGACCACTCTCCCTTTTATCAGGCCGTTTCCACTGAGAGAGGTTCATTAGATTGAATGCTGCGTTCTTTCATGATTACAGTTTAAAACACCATTATTGTAACTGATAGCATTCTGTGTGTTTGAGTCTATTAGAGATCAGCTGTCCAATATACAGAACCAGCTACCAACAACAACACATGAGACAGCAAGCCCCATAGCATGGGACAGGAGTTTATTATCAGCAACTTAAACGGATCAACTACAGCGTGTATAGCAATACATGACTTGTATTTGTAAGGATTCATACAAGGCTAAATCAACTTCACTTTATATAGTTACAGTGGGAAGGTGCATTGTTGACATCAGTGTGCCTTTGGGATGTCACATAGGATATTGATGGTTACATAAAATAATTATTATATACTGAACACAGTTATTCCTTGGATATGACAATTAAAAGTGAGAAACTCAGTTCAGAAAGTGAGATACTGAGTTCCAGTCATCTTAATCACCTTCTATCATATGCGATGTTCGGTCATCTGGGGGAGGGTCAATTAGATTACTCATTAATTGTTTTATTCACAATAGTGGCTGCCCACTCTTGTGAGTGTTTCCAATTTTTCTTTGCATAGTTTCCTGGTATAGTTACTATAACAATAAATAGAATTACTATAACTTACTACAAAAGTTTGTAACCATTAATAATTCATATAATTACTATAACACTTTCTAACCTTAAATAAGTGTTAACCCTCTAGCATAGATATCACTCTAGTCACTTTCCTACAGCTCGGGCCCAATAATATACATTGACCTTTGACCATATCCCAGTGAACTATAACTCATTCTGATGGATGGTCACTGGACCCCCCTGAACTTAGACCCAGTGGGTAGTAGTGATTGTACTGACTAGTAAATCTTGAAATAGAACAGTAGCACCATTGGCCTGGCTGGCTGGCTGGCTGGCTGGCTGACTTGCTGGCTGACATGATGATGTTGTCTCAGCTGTAGCGGACCCTGCAAAGTCCATCCAAGAATAGCCAGGACTGTCACCAAGTTGTAGGTTGAATTGTTCTAATTGTTGTCACTCATCAGTAATTGCACATAGCAATGGTGGTACAGGTGAATGGTAGAAAGGAGTTTTGGTGGAAACTGTTTGTGGGTTTAATAGTAGCATCATTTCTAGAAAGTCTCTCAGTGCTCTGCTCAGAGGTGCATTAAGACCGCGTTTGTTGTTTGACATTTATGTCTTCATTTACTATACTGATGTAATAATCATTACATATATCAAGAGATTATAAAGGTGTGCAAAATAACTACGTGAAAGTTTAATTGTTTGCTACATTATTAGATGATAAGGATTTTGTATAACATAATCTAGTGCAGCCCTAGTGTTTGTGACATTCGGACATTGTGATTGCTGCCTGGCCACATGGGTTTGACGTAGTGCTGGTTCGATACCTGGTTTTGTTCGATACCGATCGATACCTGAATTTTATTCGATACTTACGTTGTAATTAAGTCTAATTTTCACATAGAACACAGTTCCCAGTAGAAGCACAGTATGCAACAGAAGTAGTGCTGGTTCGACATCAGAATTCTTCGATACCGATCGATATATTACTGCGAAGCGCTGTAGTGATAGCTCCCGTAAACAACGTCGTCATCAACAACGATGTTGTGTCTTCGCATCGACGTCGTCGAATGGACTCAATGTCAAGTATCGAAATATCGAGGTATGGAAGGTATCGTAGGTATCAAACAGTGGGCGTTCGATACCAAAAATATCGAAGTATCGCGATACCACTAAATATCGGTATCGAACTTTCGCAAGTATCGCGATACTTCGATATATCGAATATCGAACCAGCACTCTTTGAGGGTCTTTTGAAACATTCCCCAATCCCCAGTCAGCATTCCTATTCACACAGGGCAACAGGACATGCCTCATTGTGTTTGTATTCACCAATTGATGAATTGCTTGGTAATGTTTGACCACCAGCTTCACTTACAATCCAATTTTTAATGGTCAGTAAATATCCCTGCTGGCACACTATTGTCTCTGTGCACCATATATGCACACCTCTGTGCACATAGTGATAACAGACGTAACACTTACGTTGCTTTTACAAGATAATGATATCCTATGAAAAGTATTAAACATTGAACGTATATTAACACAAAAATAAGTAAAAATTCAAATTTACAGTTGTAAATAAGAATTACGGCAGGATTAACCAGTATCCGTGAGGTTGTACTGGCTACCCTCTAGTTAACA
Source organism: Ridgeia piscesae (assembly GCA_025642075.2). Taxonomy (NCBI): domain Eukaryota; kingdom Metazoa; phylum Annelida; class Polychaeta; order Sabellida; family Siboglinidae; genus Ridgeia; species Ridgeia piscesae. Next base: position 13,039 of record JAODUO010000450.1, read on the forward strand.
TGGCGATGGTTGATTGCCATGCTAACTAGGGGCAGCTTATTGCAAAAGCAAACCAGGCTCGTCTACAGCGTAGAGTTCTTTATTTCATCGTCGTTGACTTACATGCATAGTACAGTCGGTGTCGAATGAACAACAACATAATAATGAAAGAATGCCAGTCCTAAACGGGCCTCCTATTTATACTACTAGGAGACTCGCACCCCTGCTGGTCGTCACGTATACACTTATGACAGAGATTTCCTTTGATGCCACTGGTTTAAATTTATAGTTGCACATCGTATTATGTGCAAGCTAAGTTTGGTTTCTCAGATGAAATACGAGTTACAGGAATCAGACATATGGTTTGAATATTGAACAGAGTCGAGATGACTGGAATATTTGAACTGAGTGTGAGGAGGATCGACCAGTGCAGGGAACATTAATCGAAGTACTCCATAGAAGATGTCATTCTTCTACGAAGTACAACAAAAGGACTGCGACCTGTGTGGGGACATCGGCCCCACACCTTACCTTGACAGTTACTCATTAATTACCTACCTACACGCTGTATGTATCTACTATATATATATATATATATATATATATATATATATATATATAATAATAATAATACTAACTAACGTCTACTACTAACTAACACGGTGGCTGTATGTTACAAGGTGGCAGCATTGTTTAGCTCCACACGAATATTAAAACATACAAATTAAATAAGGATACCTTTTTATAAAATAATGCTCTACAGCTGTATTATAAAAACTATTAAAAATAAAACTGATATTAACACAAAATAAATAGAAATAAAAATTTGCATTTGTTTATATAAATAGAAATTACGGCAGGATTAACCAGTGTCCATGAGATGGCAGCATTGTATAGATCACGCAGATAAACAAACAAAAGTCGAGTAAGTAACCAGACTCTTCTCGGCGTAGTTCCGCAGCCGACCGACAGTCGGTTAAACGAAGTCCGTGGTTAAAGTAAGTGAGTGGTGGTGGTATCTGTATTTACCTACAAAGATCTATGGTTGGCATTGTGGACATGTATCCATTTGGGGCCTTGGCTTAATCTTGTAGCCAGCTACTTTTCTTTTAAAGAACTTTCTTTGAAGAAGGATACATTTACTATACCCACATAAATTTGTTTAGCTACTTTTACTTAGTTATTTTATTGGAGGAGGACTTTCCGGCACTGTCTACGCATAACGTAAGCAAACATTCGTATGAAATAGGCATTCACCTTCGGATTCAAAAAGGTGTTTTTCAGAATTGAAATGGTGGGGGACATTTCCTATGCTGCCCCCGCATACTAAAAAGTGGGGGGACATGTCTCCCTCGTCCCCCACTGATTGACACACATGGCAGTGGTACATAACTATGTATACATTACCAAGCCTGTTGTGTAATTTCAGTATGTTCGTATTGTCTATACTCATGTAACATGAACAGAGTAATGAGTTTGTGTGGTTTCTGTTGATGAGATGGAGACGAGGTCAGCGACACGGAGAAGTGTACGCCTGAGTAAGGTGAAGCCACCAAGGCCACGCAGGAGTATCAGTGAGCCAGCACCTGTCCCAGGTACGGCATACTTGTCCTTTCCAGCTAGGGCTGGTTGCCCTCTAAATGTATACAGTAATGCCAGTCTTTGACAACACTTGTTTGTGATGACTCTGTGTATTGGACAACTACTTTCTTGCCTGTCTTTTCAGTGTTCATTTAACTTAATTAACCTAATGTAAACAACGAGCTGTCTTGGTATCTAGACAGTGTTTATTGGGCTGAAGGGTGGTCACTTGAAACAGGTTCTGATATACTTTGATGTCCTGTATGCACTCTGCAGGAACTACTCTGTTATAAACAAACATTTCTAGACAGACTGTGTTGAAACTACTGGTGTGAAGCATAGACTACTGATGTGCTGTTATGTGGGAATTTCTGTAAACACAAATTTTCATACATATCTACTAAACTCTATACATATATAGTTATGCATAAACAACGATTACCTAATTAGTAATTACCAACTTAACATATACCATATCATCGAGATGTCAAAGGCAGATATCTCACGTAGTAGAAGCCAGAGATGGAGTGAGTACAATACAAATGTACTCGAGTACAAGTACGATTACTTTGAACATGCATGAGTACGTAGTACGAGTACTCAGAAAACAAATGTACTCAAGTACAAGTACGATTACTTTACAATATACTCGAGTACGATTACTTTAGAATGTAATCATGATTACTTTCATGATTACTTTCATGAATATCCTGTTTCTAACATAAAGGCGACTTTCATGGAATCCATAGGTGTCATTCTTGTTCTGTTGTTGTGTCTCTAATGTTCTAACTGATTACTACTATCCATGTGTTATTATTATTAATAATTAGACGACTTTCTCAGGTATTGGATGAATCATTTAATGCTGGATTAATAATTTAATTTATGGTTTCTGAATCAAATACAAATAGGAGGCATTTAAGAATTTCAAATACACATGATCAAATACATTACAATAACAACACTTCAAAACCAGGGGGGCATATTCAAAAGAGTATCCAATTCAAATATGTAGTATATCAGATGGGTCCAGACATGGGGTCAAATACATTTGTATTTGAAAGTATTTAAATACTTTTTTAAGTATAAATTTGTATTTGATGTTTAGGAATTTAAAGTATTTGTATTTAAATACTTTCCTAAAGTATTTGACTTTTTCAAATATTTTTTCAAATACATTGTCAGTATCAACATTTCTTTTTCACTGTCACATGTAATGCCTGCCAAACTGATTACATTGCAACTTTACCCAACAGTGCTAATTACTGATGAAGACACTTAACAGCAGGCTTCCCCCATGGCCCTGCAGCAGTGACCACAAGCCAGAGGATGGATGACCATAGGTCAATATCCCCTTTTGTTCTTTATTCAGGCTTCAATTTAGCACCAGGTTATTCTGGTTTCCTGGCTGACTTTGAAGTTGAACCTTCCTCACATTTTAGCAATGATTAGCAGTGTCTTTTCTGAGGGCAACATAGGCATTATATTATTATGGACCTCCTGGCTTAACATACAAACACTATATTTTGGCCTTTACCTCTTTCAGTCAGTTGCCACTGTGATGCAGTTAGCAATAACAATACTCCCTAGCACTGGTCTGCCTGTCATCATATGAGCAAAATACTAATTATGCCTATAAACTAGATGTCTCAATATATGTGTTGCTTTTCTTTTACCTACATAGTAATACAAAATGAAAAGTATTTGAAAAATATATGAAAAAGTATTTGAAATACTTTTCAATGTATTCGAAAGTATTTGTAATTGTATTTGTAATCCCTCAAGAATATTTGTATTTAAATACATTTCAATGTATTTGACCCCAGAATAGTTGTGGATTTAAACAGGTTTACAGTTTGCACTTAATTAAACATAATAGACAGGGATTTAGCAGCTAACCACCCAGACCCAGTCAGGATTCTGGATGTTGGAAATATGACCAGTCATTCACACCATACTGACAGAGCAAACAGTACAGGTGGGGCTGTGGCCTGGCTTCTAAAATTACAAAGCAAGATGTTAGGGGATGCTTATCTCCTGCAGTGCTTCCCAGGGACTGTCACAATATAACTTGTACTTTGTACTAAGCAGGAGGGTGAGGAGATGTTGCTTCTCTGTGAAGAGAAGGTATTAATTAGGGAAATCTGACTGAATATTTATTTAACTGAAATGCTTAACAGTAATAGAAAATGAATACCTTGATTATTATTACATTTATTAGATTACTTCTAATATTGCCATTTTTATCTGTCTAATATATTTGCTTGCAACTGTTCATATAAAAAATGTAATCGTTGGAAGTTATCGTGAGTACGATTACTTTGGTAATGTACTCGAGTACGAGTACGATTACTTTCCTTCGTACTCGAGTACGAGTACTCATAAAGTACTCGTACTCGTACACGAATACGAGTACACGAATACGAGTACACGAGTACGATTACTCCATCTCTGTACTAGAAGCTGTGCACAGCAAATGTGTATCTTTTGAACTAAAAACAAAAAGTGTAAAAATAAAGATTAGTTTTTCTACTTTCAGATGATCCCTATATCAAGATAATTGAGTCGCTTCATCAGAAGCTGATTGATGGTGTTGTGTGCCACACTGATGTGTCTGAGTTTCTTGGCCATGTGAACACAAATGGGAAACAGATGGAGTTACATCTCAAGGGTATGGCGTGTTGTTGGGTGTATGTTCTATGTTGCCATAGTCAGTTGTTCTAGATATGTTCAACTGCTGTAGGCAATGTATATCACCATGAGCAGTCAGTTGTGTGTATGTTGTAGATCCACACAGTAAATTGTGTGTATGTTATAGATTGTCTCAGTCAGTTGGTGTTTGTTATAGATTGTCTCAGTCAGTTGGTGTTTGTTGTAGATTGTCTCAATCAGTTGGTGTTTGTTGTAGATTGTCTCAGTCAGTTGGTGTTTGTTGTAGATTGTCTCAGTCAGTTGGTGTTTGTTGTAGCTTCACACAGTAAATTATGTGTATGTTATAGATTGTCTCAGTCAGTTGGTGTTTGTTGTAGATTTCTCAATCAGTTGGTGTTTGTTGTAGATTGTCTCAGTCAGTTGGTGTTTGTTGTAGATTGTCTCAAGTCAGTTGGTGTATGTTGTAGATTGTCTCAGTCAGTTGGTGTTTGTTGTAGATTATCTCAGTCAGTTGGTGTTTGTTGTAGATTGTCTCAGTCAGTTGGTGTTTGTTGTAGATTGTCTCAGTCAGTTGGTGTTTGTTGTAGATTGTCTCAGTCAGTTGGTGTTTGTTGTAGATTATCTCAGTCAGTTGGTGTTTGTTGTAGATTGTCTCAGTCAGTTGGTGTATTTTTGTAGATTGTCTCAGTCAGTTGGTGTATTTTTGTAGATTGTCTCAGTCAGTTGGTGTTTGTTGTAGATTGTCTCGAGCTCAGTTGGTGTTTGTTGTAGATTGTCTCAGTCAGTTGGTGTTTGTTGTAGATTGTCTCAGTCAGTTGGTGTTTGTTGTAGATTATCTCAGTCAGTTGGTGTTTGTTGTAGATTGTCTCAGTCAGTTGGTGTTTGTTGTAGATTGTCTCAGTCAGTTGGTGTTTGTTGTAGATTATCTCAGTCAGTTGGTGTTTGTTGTAGATTGTCTCAGTCAGTTGGTGTTTGTTGTAGATTGTCTCAGTCAGTTGGTGTATTGTTGTAGATTGTCTCAGTCAGTTGGTGTTTGTTGTAGATTGTCTCAGTCAGTTGGTGTTTGTTGTAGATTGTCTCAGTCAGTTGGTGTTTGTTGTAGATTGTCTCAGTCAGGGTTTGGGGTTTGTTGTAGATTGTCTCAGTCAGTTGGTGTTTGTTGTAGATTGTCTCAGTCAGTTGGTGTTTGTTGTAGATTGTCTCAGTCAGTTGGTGTTTGTTGTAGATTGTCTCAGTCAGTTGGTGTTTGTTGTAGATTGTCTCAGTCAGTTGGTGTTTGTTGTAGATTGTCTCAGTCAGTTGGTGTTTGTTGTAGATTGTCTCAGTCAGTTGGTGTATGTTGTAGATTGTCTCAGTCAGTTGGTGTTTGTTGTAGATTGTCTCAGTCAGTTGGTGTTTGTTGTAGATTGTCTCAGTCGGTTGGTGTATGTTGTAGATTGTCTCAGTCGGTTGGTGTATGTTGTAGATTGTCTCAGTCAGTTGGTGTATGTTGTAGATTGTCTCAGTCGGTTGGTGTATGTTGTAGATTGTCTCAGTCAGTTGGTGTATGTTGTAGATTGTCTCAGTCAGTTGGTGTATGTTGTAGATTGTCTCAGTCGGTTGGTGTATGTTGTAGATTGTCTCAGTCAGTTGGTGTTTGTTGTAGATTGTCTCAGTCAGTTGGTGTATGTTGTAGATTGTCTCAGTCAGTTGGTGTTTGTTGTAGATTGACTCAGCCAGTTGGTGTATGTTGTAGATTGTCTCAGTCAGTTGGTGTATGTTGTAGATTGTCTCAGCCAGTTGGTGTATGTTGTAGATTGCCTCAGTCTGTTGGTATATGTTGTAGATTGTCTCAGTCGGTTGGTGTTTGTTGTAGATTGACTCAGCCAGTTGGTGTATGTTGTAGATTGCCTCATTCTGTTGTGTGAATGTTGTAGATTGTCTCAGTCGGTTGGTGTTTGTTGTAGATTGACTCAGCCAGTTGGTGTATGTTGTAGATTGCCTCATTCTGTTGTGTGAATGTTGTAGATTGCCTTGGTCACTTATGTCACTTTTGTGTTGTAGATTGCCTAGATGTTGTATGTCTGGTGTAGATTGCCTAGATGTTGTATGTCTGGTGTAGATTGCCTAGACATTGTATGTCTGGTGTAGATTGCCTAGATGTTGTATGTCTGGTGTAGATTGCCTAGATGTTGTGTGTCTGGTGTAGATTGCCTAGCAGTTGTATGTCTGGTGTAGATTGCTCTTAGTCGTTGTGTAGTCTGTGTGTAGATTGCCTAGATGTTGTGTGTCTGGTGTAGATTGCCTAGACATTGTATGTCTGGTGTAGATTGCCTAGACATTGTATGTCTGGTGTAGATTGCCTAGACGTTGTATGTCTGGTGTAGATTGCCTAGAGTTGTGTGTCTGGTGTAGATTGTCTCAACGTTGTTGTGTGTAGATTGCCTGACTTGTATGTCTGGTGTAGATTGCCTAGACATTGTATGTCTGGTGTAGATTGCCTAGACATTGTATGTCTGGTGTAGATTGCCTAGACATTGTATGTCTGGTGTAGATTGCCTAGACATTGTATGTCTGGTGTAGATTGCCTAGACGTTGTATGTCTGGTGTAGATTGCCTAGATGTTGTGTGTCTGGTGTAGATTGCCTAGACGTTGTATGTCTGGTGTAGATTGCCTAGACATTGTATGTCTGGTGTAGATTGCCTAGACATTGTATGTCTGGTGTAGATTGCCTAGACATTGTATGTCTGGTGTAGATTGCCTAGACATTGTATGTCTGGTGTAGAGGGCCTGCTGGCCCCCACTTTTACTGTTGGGTTCCCATATGTCCAACTCTGTGGGCCAGACTGGCCCCCAGATCAAACATATCGGACTACAGACAATTATTTATAAATAATGGCCTGACAACTTCCTATCCCAGAGGCCAATGACAGACCATGTCATTAGTCACTATATCAGTGCATGATGCTGGTTGCTGCCTGGGGTTGGAATGGGGTTGTGGGTGGGTGGGGGGCAGAAGGTTGCTGCCCATCGTCAAGGTTATAATTGATTGACAAGGGGTTGCCAAGGTGGACTAACCTGTTGACTAGGCCAGGGAAAAAGAATCAATGACCTAAGATTGTGTTACTAAGCTGTTGTGAGTGTGGGAGGGGCCAGGAAGAGGCGACCTTGTGTTGCCATCTACAAACCCAGGCAGCCTAAAGAGGAAGATCTACAGGTTTCAAGCAGCTCTGACTCAGAGGAAAAATAACAACACTCCATTGATCTCTTAAAATTATCATTAGTATTTATTAATTATGCTGCTACATGGGGTATAGCCATGATGTTTGTGGCATGTGAATTGTGTTGAATAAAGTTATAGTTATAATGCAACTTAAATGTGCATTTGTTGCATGGCCCCCACTTTTTGTCTCTGGGCCCCTAGATTTTGAAAAGTGGGGCCCTGTTGGCCCGCACAAATTTTAGGCTAAATTCTAACCCTGTATGAGGTAGCTTGCCTCGGTCAGTGGTGTGCAGTATTGTGTGTGTTGTAGAGCGACTGGACGGTCTGTTTGATGTGATCCGCCTGAGTATGGTGGAGAGTGAGATGGAGGCGCGGGCTCGCATGCACCTACTGCAGCTGCTGGAGTTGAGGGCCAGCGGCTGGCAGACAGACGACACTCGCACCAACTTCTACAAGAGCAAGTGTCGATGTCTGAGCATGAAGGTACATCACAGTTCTAAATAGGACTTATGACAGACCTACATGTTGTTTGTTCTTGTGGGTTGATTACTACCAGTGAAATAAAATGTGGTGTTTTGTTAACAAAAATGTTATAACACATGTTTTACTGATGTCCTCTGCTGATTGCTTCAGACATTATGCTACACTTGGCTTGGCTTGGCTTGGCTTGGCTTGCTGATCAAATAGTCGTAAATGCTTAGACAGTAAAACCTGTCTTGGGCGACCTATGTCATGAGCGATCACCCGTCTTGAACGATCACTTTCCTAGGCATGGATCGTTTCTGATTAAAACGTACCTACCGGGAACGACTACCTGCCAAACGCGTCCAGCAACCACATAGAAATATGACCTCCCCCACCTCGTTTCATTGATCTAAGGCAGAATATTTCCCATGGAATTGGACACGAAATAAAATACTGGTGTTGGTGCAAGTGTCAACAAAATATGCCAATTGAACATTGTCAGTTTTAAAAGGAGATCTTTAGTTGGAAAACACTATTATGGCATAACAATAATATTATTAGTGTATCAATCAAAGTGGAATGTTGCATAAATATTAACAAAACATTACTCTCAATGTGATTACTACTCAAATACATACAAAAAATAAAGATCCATAAAGAAACAAGGGGTGGGTCATTTTTCTATTATAGTATTTTGACCCCCGGGTCACTTTTCTACGCGGGTCAATATACTATCTGACTCATATTTCAGCAGGCAGATGAGTGACTTCAGCTTGTTCAAAAATCAGCCACAGTTCATTGCTTCAATTTGCCAGGCAGAAGAATTGCTTGAAACTGAACAATGCAGAAAAGCAAACTGGTTTAAGCAGATAACTATAGATGTGTTGTTTAGAAAGTGATGATTTTAGGGTAACAGTACTCGGAGAATTTTCAGTGAACAGAAACATAAATCTGATATTAACAATGTTGAACATAATACACTATTAACTTGTAGCGGAGTGTGTTTGTACCTTGACTTGTACATAGTCATAAATACAGAATGATCATTTTTATTTTCTCGTTATACTAGTCTAATGCTTGCCTACCTGTGTAGATTATACACACATACATGTACGCATTCATAATTATGCCGACATGATTTTGTGTGCAACCTGTTATAAGTGACCACCTGTCTTGAATGACCACTTTTGCTGGACTGGAAGGACGGTCGCCCAAGACAGGTTTTACTGTTTCTCCAATAGTTATACATGTGCTCATTGCTCCAGCAATCATACACATGTTTATGATCCAATACTCAGTGTACTCATTGCTCCAATAGTAATGTGTGTGCTTACACCTGCTCATTGCCCCAATAGCCACGAAAACTTTCTGGTTTACCCAATCATAATTGGTCTACGTTAAATGTTGACTGCCACCAATTTTAATTCCTTGTCACCGTCTTAAAAAGAGACACGTGTGACGGTGTCTCCAATACTAGACTACTGGTGTTGCTTTGTTCTTTCAGGAGGACCTGGTTACAGTACAAAAACACTGTCAGGTAGGTCGTGCTGACAACAGCCAGCATCCCATTAACTGGCTATGCAACATTCATTCATTATATTCAGCATTTGTTAACATATGTTTCATCGTTATAACAGTTGGAGTCTAAAACTTAAACTGGAAAAAATGTGATAAATAGCATCCATGTAAAGAACGTAATTAAATCGCTGATCCCAGTTGCATATCAGCGCCCCCTAGTGATCCTGAAGGTTCATCATTGAGCTAGCCTGTGCACCCAATAACATCCTTGCTCTTATGCACTGTGCATATATTGGCAATATATGCATAGTGCGTAAGAGCAAGGACGTGGGAGGGCGTCTGTTAATTTTTCATCAAGCATAAGTGGTACAAGCTGTCAGTTAGGGGACAAATTTACAGATTGTGTACACGTCACATTTGCAATGCATGGGTTTTTCTGTTTTTATAAGCGACAGAAATGTTATGCTAATTTTGGGTGTTGCACGCAACTTAAAACCAACAAAAAGCTGCTGAAGTTTATGTCATGACAAATTCATTTACAAATAATGTGGAAGAGACCTCTAGCATCTGTGTGGAGGCACTACACAGCACCTAGCTAGACCTGACGCAAGTGAATACTTGTATCATGGGGCTAGTCACCCTGCATTCAGTTAAACATGTATGCATTGGACCATACACATTTTACATTCATGTCATCGGTGAATTTGTGGTAATCATCGTTGAGTTATTGCTGGTGTCTGCCAACATCATGTGATTTCTGCTTTTGTATTTACCAGTGGCGCAGCAACTCTGACAGTAGTGACATGAGTTTCAAGAAGCCAAGTCCACTGAAGCCCAGAAGAGAGTCGAGTGACATGGTGACACATGACAAGGCGGCTGGTGACAGTGTGACACTTCCAAAGACTCCGCAGGTGTTTGACCTCAATACTAAGAAACCAACTGTACCAAAGCCCAGAATTGAGAAGATTGACACAGTGATGCATGATAAAGCAGCTGGTGACAGTGTGACACTTTTAAAGATGCCACAGGTGTGTGAAATCGGTACTAAGAAACCAACTGTACCAAGGCCCAGAATTGAGAAGATTGACACAGTGACGCACGACAAGGCGGCTGGTGACACTGTGACACTTTCAAAGACGCCGCCGGTGTTTAGCGTACCAGACACACTGACATGCGTGAAGACGTCGGCGTTGTACAGTGCTGGCGAACCACAGTTAAACTCTCATGTCGTCCCATCACAGTTGAACATACGTGACATCCCACTGCCACCAAGCAACCGTGACATCCCGCCACCTTCAAAAACATGTGATATCTCACCTGAGTTGAGCACAAGCATCATCCCGTCACTATCAGGTTTACATCGGTGCTCATCTGTGCCGTCGGAGGACACCAAGGGGTCAGGCTTCTCACGCCTTCGCTCTCTGTCTGACCGACGTTTCCCGGAGGCGGTGGCTCCACCACCGTGGAGTTGCTCCTCCTCCGTGAATGAGCTAGCTCATCTGGGCAACGACATGAGGGAAAGGACCTGCAGTCCTTCCCCCGAACCAGACCCAGGTATGTGTTGCCGCTTCCCCGGTCTGTCTTTTTTTGTCAACATTGCATTGTGAAGTTGTGATTGTGTATTAATAACAACAAATATAATTTGGAAAACCATTTAGTGAATCGCTTTAAAGGTGAGCATGTGATATGTTTGTTTAGTGTAGCACAACTTAGTCCTGCCGAAAAATGTCCTGGGTCATAAATTTTAAATACCAACAAACCGGTTATGACCACAGGGCCCAACATTGGCACTGGCCCGATGGCCCAATGCATGTATTAAAGCTGTTGGGCCAGTTTTATTAATGTTCGTTTTGTTACATTTTATCTATATCCTATTACGCAGTGTGTCTAAAATGTTGTCGTGCATACACAAAGACTTCCATGCACTGTGGAAGTCATATTTTGTAAACGCCCGCATGATTGGCTGGAATCACTCATTCACCCAATCAGCAATCTTGTTACACGTTGCCGTTGGCTATGGGTGGTAAGCGATGTCGTTGTTGTCTGCATGATAAAGCGCTAGTTCACATTCCATAATGGAAAGACATCTATGTAATTATGCTGTGAAACGTTTGATAGTGTTACAAAAGACCATTCCTGCAGCGGTAGATTTTGTAAAACAATCTTGGAAGAGAGAGGGCAAGTGTTTTGGACAGCATTCACACTGTCACCGGCACACAGACGCGATGTTTACATAGTCATAGGCTAGCCTGTCATTAAATGGGGCACGGATTATCTGCGTTCTAATGACAATGCTAATTTATCTTGGTATCACGTATGCCTGATTCTGCAGTAACAGTTTTCAGGCACAAACAAAACTAAGAAATGTTTTTCATGACAGACAGCTATAGTTTCAAGCCCCAAGTATACCTGTCAAAACAGTCAAAGTCATGAATTTGACTTCGCCGACTTTGCTTTAGTTTCAATGCAATTATGCAAAACGAACTATTAATAGAAAATGTAAATGAGTACCGGGTAAATCAGTTGTTAATATTAAATATGAAAAAGTTTGTTTTTTTATAATGTCCCAGGCCTAATGGCCTACAATGCAGGCTGTAATAACAAATATTGTTTTACGTTTTTATTTTATATTATTTTTCGAATTTAAACTGACTTTATTATGTGATATGTAGAAGAGACACAACACTGACAGAAGACGTTGACTGTAGTCTGGGAGGTTGATATTTAATTTCTCGAATTCTTTAATAATCCATGTAATAATCTATAAATAAATGTGCTAAAATTGTATAGTGTGAAAGTTGCCTCAGATTTTATATTAGCAGACTAACATCACTACTAAAACAAAATTCATTTAACGTCGAGTTTTCTCTTTTTATTGTTGCAATCTGAAAAATTTATATTTAAAAAACATGCAACATAAGAGCTTCAGAAAGTCTCCATGATGTCATTCCTGTCAAAAATTTGGTCTTCTAAAGCAATGGGCATCTTGGTAACAACATATTTTGTTTACAATATTTGGGCCATTAACATTTTTCGGAGGCCAGTAACTTTTCAAATCTACTGGCCCACTGGGCCAGTGGATACAAAAGGTTAATGTCAAGGCCTGGACCTCTCAAAAAATGACACCCAGATACCATACCGAATCAAAGCAACATATGTGATTTGTCCGAAACCGAGTGACGTGACTATTCAATCTCACCACAAACATGTTGCTTCATATGTTCAGTTACATTTGATATCAGTTTACTTATTTGGACTGTCGGTGTTCATGAACATCCAGGTATAAAACTCCAGACATTTTGTTCATGTACATCAGTTCACATGTCCACGCTCCACTGACCGTCACTTAATATTTTACACTAAACATGTTGTAGTTCTGAGTGATGTATATTTCCAGATCAAGAGTGCATCACGTACACAGGAGAAGCCCTTCTGGCCTATGCCGAGTCGCCTCACGCAAGAGTGCCGCCCCAGGACTGGTCATACCTCAGCAAAGTCTTCCCTGAAGTCTGCCACACACAGGTTAGTCACCAGCTTGCCTCTGGCTTGGCAGGCGTAATTGAAAGGGTTATAAAATTAACATTAAAACTCAACACAAACTGTGACTTGTTACACTGGTCATTATGGGTGAGTGGGCAGTACAGATAAGGTTGCACTAGATGAATGTTTCTTTCAAACTGTATGTATACAATTTCATGTTGCTAGGCAACTTGAAATTGTTGGTGTTGTCGAATCACTTTTTACTTGCCCAGGGCCAGGGGTGTACATGGGTGGGTCCTATGTAGGCGGTTTGACTTTAGCCTTAATGGGCTCATATACCCGTATACTCAGACTTTTACACATTCACCTGTTGAGTCAAACTAAAACATACCTTTTCATAATTACATAATCAGAATAGTGTTTTGTTAGACTCCTATTAACACTACCATTAAAGACTAGCATACCAGCCACTATTCATTTGATTAAAGTCATTAAACATAGTTTATGACAGAAAAGGAACAAATAAACATTTAAGAACAAAATCTGTCCGCAACGTATTTTATTTGTAGTGCTTGGTATGCATGCAGGCATTTTTTACTTATTAGCTAAATGTCCATATATTATTATGATTCCTTCTGTGTATTATAAAAAGTGTATGTTGTCAGGTCGATGACTACTTTCACATGAGCTCATACGTACCACCACAGTGGAACTTGAGCATGCTGCGGCATTCTACAAAAAGAGACGTTGATGTTTCTTCTGGATTCCGAGGAGGATTCCCTTGCAGTAAAAGACAAGAGGGGGACATCACGTCTGCAAGTATTAGAGGAGCGTTTCCGTGCAGTAAAAGACAAGATGGTGATGTTTCCTCAACAGTTAGCAGAGGAGGATTTCCGTGCAGTAAAAGGCACGACGTTGATGTTTCCTCAGCAGTTACCACTGGAGGATTTCCATGCAATACAAAGCAAGACAGTGATGTTTCCTCGACAAGTTCCAGAGGAGGGTTTCCATGTAATACAAAGCAAGACGATGATGTTTCCTCGACAGTTATCAAAGCAGAGTTCCCAGGCAGTATAAAACAAGTTGCTGACATTTCTTCGACAATAGTTACCAATGGAGGGCTTCCAAGTAATACAAAAGAAGACACCGGAATTTCCTCAACAGTTGTCAAAGGAGGATTTCCAACCTTTACAAAACAAGACGATGACGTAACCTCGACAGTTGTTAGAGGAGGATTTCCAGGCTTTAAGAAGCAAGGTGTTGGTGTTTCTTCATCACTGGTCAGGGGATTTCCAGGCTTGTAACTAAAACAGCAAGATGTGTTCCTGGTAGTTGATTACTGTGAGAAACAATGCAGTAGAGTGCCTCAAAACAGCCACCTATGTGAAATGGCCACCCCTTGAAATCTATCACTCTATGGTAACAAAAACAACAGTCTGAAACAACTGTCAAATTTACTCAGTATCATCAGCCATGGTTTGCTTAAGAATAAAAATGCCAGTTCTGACATTGCAGCCAATTGATTCTTTATGATGTTAGTAATAATTACACTGAATACATTTACAGATTATGTATGCACAGTTTCTGTCAAAGCTACACTTTTGTATATATCTGAACAGATTCTAATCAGTCCATTTTGTTGGTCACATTGGTGGGTGCTTTAGACATGTTCTACAATACTAACCAGTATTATTATTATCATTACTACACATTGTTGTTATGTTGTATTGATTGTATGATAGCAGGGCACTATTTGGTAAAAGCATGTTTCTTTAACATCATAATGTTGTAATGGTAAATCCTGTATTACACCTGATGACCATTAAGGCAGATTTCAAGTTACACCCTAAAACGACAACCTTTCACGATTATTAAACTTGTGAAAATGTATATTAATTCTATGCCAACTTGCCGGCTGCCCAAAAACGATGAAAACAGTAACAGTATTTCCAGATTATTAATATGTAAACTGTTGCTACGTTGTGTGACCAGAAAGCCTTGGGCTTAGGTTTGGTTGCAGATGTATTGAAGGCCAAAGTGTGGTGGGCACAATGCAACTGACTATGTTGTTTGTTACCCAGTTCTTTCCATTGTATTGGGAACTGTTTCACTGAAATAGTGAGCTCATAAGGATTGTTAAAAAAATTCATGATTAGATTTAAGGAGCGATTACAAATTGCAAAAATGCACCGCTGAACATCAGACAACACTCTCGGCAACAAACTAGCAAAACTGCGACAATTGCCAATTTTTAAAAGTAAAATCTGTGAGCTTGTATGTGTGTTGGTGATACAGTTCGCTGGAGTAGTATGCAGTATTGTTGATATTCACCACCTGTGCCTACATTGATTTGGGTAGTTACCACTAAACTTGTACTCAAATTTTCAACGGGTTTACAAAGCTGTGATCACAATGTTGTATTGTTGTTAACACTGCCTGTCAACTGTTTTGTATTTCATTTCAATGTGCCATACGTGCCAACCGATCGTTATAGTTAGACATCCTGATCGAATCAACCACGACACGGTTCTGGTTTATCTGTGCCATATAACGTGGAACTACTCCATCAGTGGCAGTAACAGGTACTACGATCGAACCTGTTATGCAACTGTATCATTACCTTTTATATTTATATGTGTTCAGTTTGCGCCAATCGTAGGTGATATTACCACATTTACTGTTTAGGGAAACAGAAGTATGACAAAGCACTGCCACAGGCTCGCGCCAATGATCTTAATAACACTGTTAAGTCATGAGAACCATTGGACACATAATTAGAAGGATTTCTCTGTGCTCTTTGATATTGGGCACTGGGATTTGGCTCCCGGAATCACAGCCAATGAAGATAGCCACTGAGGGGTGTACAACTGGTTCAACATATTTTTGTACATTGCTAGGGGATTCCGGTGCTGTCCGTCTCTCACGAGGGGGACAGGTGGTGAATGTTGTCTTCATATTGTCCCACCAACAGGCAGCAGTCGATGAATGTCATTTCGACAGTGATAACATTTTATTCAGTAATTAGAACTACCGGGGGTAGTAAACGTTACGTTGATCTTTCTGAGAAATTGTATATATGTATACGTATGAATTAATTTTTGCTTTCACTATTGCAGTATTTAAATCTGTGATTTGTATTTTGTTTGTTATAACTGTGCCAATTCATATTTAGAACCCGTGCCATTTTATGATGGTGCATACAACTGTTGTTTACTTTTGCTCTCAGCCATATCAGTTATATCCAAGTCAGATATTACCATGGAGTTGTTCAAACCTGTTGTCTGGGATTAACTCCTCTACTCCAGATTTGTGATATAATTTGAATTGTTCTCCTTATTCTTGTTTCATTCAGCATAATGTTTTCAGGTAGTTCTTGTTGTTTTGTAAATAAACTTGTAATACCAGTTTTTCTTGACTGATTTTATATCTCTCAAGGGAGAGTTGACATTAATTACATCCTCCGTGCATATTTTGCATTACGTCCCAGGCATAAACAATCTTGTCCTGATTTATCAACAACTGTAACATTGGAATAAATATGATAGTATACTGCCTGCCAAATTGCGTTTAAAATCCTGAAGCCTGGCATACAATTTGAAAAACAATGATTTCCAGTTGGGCAACAGGTGGTACACGGCTTCAGCTTATTTCCTGCTAATACAGGCGTCAGGATGATACCGGGTAATGGGACAAGATCCTCTTGAAATTCAACACTCACCTAAGGGTGCCCTGTTTAATCTCCATGTTCTTTTCATTTCTGATCTAATCATAAAAATGACCATCCACCATTCATACAACCTACATTACAAACAGTTACCAATTCCTGTAACAATTAACTAATCTTAGTAGTGTTGATGTTTGACTGAAAACGGCACCATGCATAATATCGGTGGTTATTTATACCATCTGTCATGATTCTCTGTAATGCAGACTTTATATAATTATTAGAAAGTACTCTTAATAACATCGCTGTGTGGTAGATGACAGCTTCAAGTGGTTGCTCTTATGGTTAGGCCAGAAAGGTTGTCATGTTTGTAGTCTGTACCTACCTGGTACTAGGCTATTTTTACATGTAATTCTCAAAAATGTTACAGGCTTATTGAACACTTATCTTCATCACATTTTTGTAGCACTGAACAATAATACATAAATAAAAACTAATATTGACAGATTTCCTGTAGTGTCTGATTTAAGCTGCAGTCAATTCTGAACATGTTCAGTGTTTCTTGTTTTGTGAAGAGTGATTGAATGTAATGGGAGGATGACAAACCGAACTACACAACTCCACCCACAGCAGTGTGAATATCAGATAGACTAAGGAACAGTCATGTTTAGGTTTTGACAGTTTTATTAAACCATTGGTTACAACCTATACATATATACACCTTAACCAGTAATATATGTAAATTGCCTAGAAACCATCAGAATAAGGCATGTTTAGTTATGATATTTCATTTCGGTTGTAGCCTATCACCATGTTATTGTAAGCTTAAGCATAGCATATATCACAAAAACTTGTTTCCTTGACAGTTTTTTATGACTAGCCAAACTTGTAAACATAATCATTCAAAAACACAATTATGTAAATTATAAGTTATCCTTGTCTTTATTTTTAATTTGTTCATATAATAACAACCCAATGTATTTTATCATGCCACCATTACAGCGGCCACTCTGTAAAATACAAATGCACAATTTGATTCTAATTACTTAACAACATCTCAATAACAAAATGCAAATGTGTACATGAAATACCAAGAAATGTACTGACCTCTGATAAATGCACCATATACAGCAGACATATGGCAAAATATTTGTGCTTGGTTATTCTCCATCGTCCGATGTAGAAATACTATTCAGGCAACAACATTCACACAGGCCTGAATACAGGATATTTTTTACAAACAAAACATTTGTGCTTGGCTATTTTCCATCCATCATCTGATGTAGAAATATTATTTTAGCAACAACATTCAGCCAGGCCTGAATACAGGACATTTTCTGAAAACTACAATTTCTAACAGAAGGAACACCTGATAACGTAAGACTAGATAAATTGTTCATGTTGTGTCATACATAAATACAATATTGTGGTGAATGTTGATTTTTATACGATCCCTGACGTCAGGATAATGAAGGGGTAAAACTTGGCAGATTCTTCAATCTAATCTGGCTGCTTTCCCTCAAGTCAACCTGTTAGAACCTAGCTTACAAAGCATGAGTGCTCTAACCTAGATAACAGCTCAGTATTTAAATTGTCTCTAGCCGACTGAATGACTGAAACACAAGGGGAAATGCAAGAATGCAAATGTAACCAATTACACATCCCATTATAGCATTACAGCATGTGACATCATGTAATAAATGTAATCAACACATATACGCAATTACAATCAACAATGTATATTTATAGCTACACCAAACCGAACAAGTGTTCTATGTCTATTATTCTCACTACTAACCAATACCAAATTAATTTCTTGCGAACACACCAAGATTATAAAGCACACAGAGATTGTTATCCAGATTATTCTAAGTTATTTACAGAAAATTTATTATACAATGAAAACAGTTATTGTTAATTTGTTTTTGTCAGCATATTGGTAAACATTTCTGGTTATAACTGTAAATGTTGTAATTAGTAAAAAAAATTAGCTACTATCATTGAAATATAGCGATTAAACCAACCCAGACTCTGTACTGAACCAGAGTTGAACTGATATTGCCATAACCACCACTAAACAGCCATATTCTGGCTGGCTAACACTAGAAAGCACACGTTATTATGAGACAATGAATTAGCCAAACGATTGAGCAAGTGTGACGGAAACTACTGGCCACCTGACGACACAGCATGATTCACTTGTACTTGTGCACAAACGCTGCGTAGAACTCCTTCAACTTGTCCAACATCATCTTGATCTGGTCCACAGGAGGTAAGATCGTCGTCCTGCATAATCACACCAAGTTCACCCAGAGCGCCACAACAGAGTTAAAATCGAGTTAAATCACTCAATCCATTTACTCTGAATGTACATAAATCAAGTAGGTAAGTCTGTAAACTAAACCCACTGAGACACAGTTTATTTAAGCAAGTTACATCCGTAGGTCACTTAACTCGTCTGTGTTGAGTTTTTTAAATTGAAAAACAGGGTGTTACATCAATCATCGCAAGATATTTGAGAATTATTATTATGACTAAAAATTATCACCTGGTGTTTCAAAATGTGATGTGCTCTTGTCTTATAGTTTCAAAATTGTATGTGTCAAAGCAAATTTAAAGTTAACCTTTACAGACTGATCGAGCGATATAGTGCTCGATAGCATGGGGTGGTCATGTATTGTCAGGTGAAGTTTTATGATAATCCATTTTCTTAAAATGTCTTTCTCTATAAAAAAAATTTCAGGATGTTACTTTTCCATAAATATACGCATATGTAAAAAATCTTAGTAGTAATAAAACTATGCATGTTTCATGATGTTCATACATATTTCTGAGGACAAATCCAGGTCAGTAAAATGTAAACTGCTTCTGCAAGAACAGTCACAAAGTGGAATTAGGGAATTTTACCTGAAGTGAAACGTCCCTTCCCTCTGGCCGAAGCCACTGCCAGGCACCACACAGATGCCAGTCTCTTCAAGCAGCTCGAAGCAGAAAAAGGCATCTGGCTGCATGCCCTTTGTCTGCAAAACATCTCAGCACATCAACCAACCGTCAGTATACATGCATCCAGTACAATACTGTGTACCTGTGTCACAATAAAAATTATACCAGCAAACTCATAGTTTTCCTTTACCAATAACATTTACAAACCCAACAAATGATGAGACCTAGACTATATGAGAAAATGAGACTACTTGTATATAGAAAAGTTTGTGTTGTCCTTAAAAATATATTTAAGGAGTTAATGCAATCGGATAAACCTGCTCCACTGCCACAAATTTTTCACAAAAATCCGCTCACCTTAATACCCTAAACGCATCTAAAAGAAACTTATTTTAAAAGAAGTTTCCGCATGTTTGTCTTGATAGGTAATATTAGAAACAACTTTTATTGAAAATTTTTAAAATATTTAGCCACATAAGTTTCCTTGGGGTTGATCGAGTTTTTTGGTTGTTTGGGTTTGCCCCCTCCTTCATTTCACGTTCCGTCTAGAGTTGAGTACTGAGTTGTCATCTTTGCCTTTGTTCTGTTCCCAAAACCTTATTTTTATCTGTAAAAACATACAAAACGCTTTGGGCTGTGTGGTGATTAACTGGAAATGCTTATTAAAAATTTGACAAATTTCCCTTTGATTTGCATTTAAAAATTAAACTTAAAGTACAGTTTTATTTGGACTAAAGTTTTTAGATTTTCCCATATTCAAATTTGCCTTTTTGTTATTTACCAGTTGTTTTTTGGTTTTGCTGCAAAGGTGCAATGACAGTGAACTTCCGCTGAAGAGCTACGAATTCCCCTTGTTTCGGTGGATTAAACTCTTACACACTGACAAAAATAATTATGGTATGAAATGGCAGGCTAAAGTTATGTTATGTTTTCTTCATTACGTATACGAAAAAACATTTATTTGTGCGCAAATATACAAATTCGTCAACTGCGTGTGAACCGCAGTAGCCTCGAACCACAGTGAATCGGCACGGTAAATGTGCGATCTAAATTTATATTTTGGGATTGATTAAAAGATGAAATTAAGCCAACAGTGAGCGCAATTAGTATAAATATTAATATTTGACCGACTTCGGCAACATGTCAAATCATTTGTGTGTTTCGGCTGCTGAGTTCAAGATTATTTTAGACCGCGACCGCATACTGTGTTATCGCTCCGCCTCAGTTCGCATCGCCAGACGAGGCGCGTTGGCTCTGAATTTATTTCAAAACTGTACACCATTCGCAAGATTTACTCAGTTCAACATTCGACAGTGTGTATTATTTTAACGTAATAAACATTTACGTTGGTTTCAATGTCAGTTAGTTTTATAAATCACGCACACACCGTGCAACCAGCACATTGGCTTTGGTTGCTGTTGTAGCGTTTTGGGGGTGGTAGCGCCCCTGGCGGAATATAATCTATAACGCGCCTCGTTTACAACGCGGTTCCATTTCGTGGACCCCAACTACCGCGTTATAACGAGGCGCGACTGTATATAGAAAAGTTTGTGTTGTCCTTAAAAATATATTTAAGGAGTTAAGTGCAACTTGATAAACCTGCTCCAACTGCCTACAAATATGTTTCACAAAATATCCCCTCTCCTTGAATGACCTCTGAAATTCTGCAGTCTAAAAGAAAACGTTGTTATCTCAAATGTGTTTGCCGAAAACATGTTTGTCATTAGATAGGTCACCATATTATAAACAATGCCATCTTGTATGATGTAGATATATTTATAATAACGTCTACTTAAAAGGCTCGACACAGATGCATGCACAAAATAATGCAGAAATACCGTTGTACTGGCCACATAAGTTACCTTGGCTTGATCGATTGCTTTCTGTGGTATTGTGATCTTAGGGAAAGCATACATTGCCCCCATCACTTCATTGCACGTAATTCCGTCTATAGAGTTGAGTATCTGAGTTGTCATCTTCGCCTTTGTTGCTAGATCTCCAAGCACCTTATTCTTATCCTGCAAACAAAAATCATATCAAGTTACATCAGCTGGCCAGAATGTCGGCACTGATTCGACACTGGAAATGAACTTATTAAAACATTCTGACAAAATGTTCCACATTATATTTAGCTTATTCCTGGAAAAAGTTCAATGACATTCAAAGATATCTTATTATTATTATGACTGAAATGTTTCAGATTTTCCATTTACAAATTCAGCCATTTTATGATTATTTACAAAACTAGTGTGTTTATTTGTGGTTTTTGCTGTCAAAGTGTGAATGACAGTGAACTTACCTGCATGAAGAGATCATACGAAGGTTCCCCTTGTTTCGGTGGATTCACCACCACCTCTATAGCACACTGCCAACAGAAGCAACAAGTTCACTGTGGGTAGACAAATGTGCATTCATCAGTTGCATTTATAGATTTATTAATCAGAGTTATTATTACCAACAATTAACCTGAGTGTACATGAAACAGTGACACATAATTGCCTGGTTTACTAAATTGGTAAACTAAATTTCAGTTATTTATCTTAATGGGGGGCTGAAATGCTTGAACAACCATTTTCCAAACAGTGGTCAAAGATATCCAAGTGGTCAAAGATATCCAAGTTTGAAAAAATACTGAAAATATACCGTTGCTCTGTGCACATGAAATCATGGTAAAATATCCTCTATATGGTAAGTTCTTATGTTTGGGCAGTGGTTGCTTAAGTGTTTCAGCCCCCTTTAATATTGTGGGAATATTTTTCTTCTGCAGAATATTGCCATTTCATATTTGTCATGTTTGTAATCAGAATATTTTTGTTTGAAATTCTGTAGCAATGCCTACTGATGTTCAGATCTTGATCGGCCTATGCCTATTCCAGTAGAGTTGCTCTCTACCAATATACTAAATAAACCTACGTGAAACAAAATCTACTGTTTTGTCAGAAAACTGCGTCATACCAAGAGTTAACAACTTTATGAAAGTTTTGCTATTTGAAGTAAATCCGTGATAAAATGTATTGCACATGGGACAAGATGTGGCTGGTTAAAATATATGTGTCCAAAACCAAAACAGCTTTGACTGTGGAGCAACTGTTCACAGAAGACACACCCACCTGCCCAGGCACATTGGGACACAGTTTTGCCGACAAGAACTTGAGCAGCATCGCTCTGACGTCAGGGTCAAGATTCACGGCCTCACAATATCCACCTCTGAACCCACATCTGCAGACAACGGGGAAGGTCAAAAACGGACAACCAGAATGGTCAACAACAGACAATAACCTAGGTAGTCAATAACCAAGGTGGTCAATAACTAACAACCAGGGCCATAAATAACTGGGGACATCACCAAACAACAACAGGGGCCATCAATAACTAGACACATCAACAACTGACAACAACAGCAGTCAACAAGAGAGTCTAGGAAAACCAGTCACATTGTCAAAAAAAGATACAAAAAGCAACACTATTGCCAACTTCAAAACAGTTTACCATATTAAAATATTAAAGAACGTAAACGGCACCTATAAAAAATGAGATATGGTGAAAATCACTTTTAAAGTTGAGAGTTATTATTCACATGAAAACAAAACGTCATGATGGTATACAGAAATATGCGTTGTTGGTATTATCATATACAATCCAGTGATGCAAATGTTTCTTTAGCATATACAAACAATTATTCAACTGTGACAGTGCGGCCTACACTCACTCGCCCATGTATCCCTTTGAGGTAGACATGAAGGAGGCCAACTCCATGCCGGCGTACTCTGGTCCCATGCTGTTCAGGACCTTCTTGAAGGAGTGGAATTCGGATCCCTTTGCATAGATGTTATGTTGGTACACCTGCAATGTCAACCACAATGCTATGTCAGAATCAGTCCTAGACACTACCTAGACAAATTCTAGACTTCAATGGCTGATTATCAAGTTTCATAGCAGTAACCATGCAAATTTCCAGTTTGGGCTCTGCCTACACTATCTGTATAAAGCATGGTCATGAATATTCAGTTCAGTGTGCCAGACTTCGATATTAGCAAACATGTTTGCTTAAAGCCAATGGTCATTGCATGGTTCATTTTGCTTATGTGAATATTCATTATAATTGCTTATAAGCTGAAAAAGAACCCCTTTACAAATTTTTTTAAATATTTTTTTCTAAATATTTTCCAATTATTAATGATTGAACAATTCTACCATAACCAACAAGGTCACAGTTTGCAGCTGTGTATTACATAGAGCCGTGTATCGTATACCATTGAACCAGTATTTTCTATGGTTTTGAAACTGGTTTTGAAAAACCGGTATTCCATATGGTGTATTACCAATGGACAATTCTAAAAGGTTTTTTTAATCTTCCATAAGCATGTAAACTTCATAAAATTTAATGAAAACACTCATCATATCCAGCCCAAACCCTTCACTTTCATTCGAAATGCACACATCCAGAAGAACACATGGTACAAGTCTAGCAATGGTGTTGTCCCACCAAGCCACAGAGTGGCGCCACTGTTACATAACAAACCATTTCCTGCAAATAGGAGGTGGAACGCCTCTAGAATAAACCATATAGCGTACCGTATAACATATGAAATATACGGTATGTACCATACAAAGGCAAACGATACACAGCTCTAATATTACCTAAATGTGACACAGAACTAGATTGACAGTGTACGTCATCAAACAAAGTGATCATGGTCAGACTAACCTCATCGGCAAGGATGAACAGATGATTCTTCTTTGCAAATTTGATTACATCCTCGATGTTCTGCTTCGACAGCACTTGACCTGCAATCAAAAATGGACAGCATTTCTGAATAAATCCATTTAAAATACATTTTGCAGCAACTTATTTGGCTATAATGTCATAAAGGCAGAGGTCTTACATAAAACGCCTTTTAATCAATGTAAACTTTTTAAAGTTTCAGTGCCATAGCCATTACATCTAGGCAGATATCCTTCTAACATGAACTTACAAACTTATACTTATAGTACTGCTTAGATTGATGATTACATAATTATAATATAATAATATTTCTGTTGTCAATATCACCTCTAAACAAACTGCTTTTGTTTATTTCTGTGTTTACAATCTTCATCAGCAAACGTGTACTACTTTCTGGATATAACGCTGACAAATATTGACTTAGCCAAGAAAGCAGGTCATCAATACATGCAATGAATAATAATGTTGTTTGGTTGTCTGAGTTATTGACAACATCCAGACATTGAACCTGTTTGGCTGCCCAAGTTCATAACAAGATGTAAAGTGTAGCTGTCCTATTGGGCTTCCCAAATTGATGACAACTCTAATGGTATGAAACTTACTGGGCTCCATAGGATGATAACTACACATGGAATACTGAAACTTTTTAGTTGATGACAAAAAGAAACACCAACCTGTTGGGTTGCCCGGGTTGATGACGACAATGGCTCTTAAGTCACATTTTGATGCGTTCTCCTTCACCGCTCTTTCGAGGTCAGGGACATCAAGTGCCCATTTATTGGCTTCATCCAGGTAATACGGGACCTATTATTTAAACAGTAATAATAACAATGGAACCTCAGTAATAAGGTCACTTGTCACTAGAGTGGCCTGAATAGAGAAATCACTGTATTAGCAAGATTGATATTCTACAATAAATTTTTACATAAATTTAATATATCATCCTAGAGTGAATATAACTATCCTAGGGTAACAAGTGAGGTTTGATTGCATTTGTAGTGCTACAATACGCAGTCATTAGTGTGTCTCTTCTGTAGTCAATCTAACTTATGCACAGGATTGGGTTGGTGATTAATGGTTATTTACGTCAACCAAAATTATGACAAACACCTTCAAATGTTTGTGGACATGCACTGAAGTTGCACCAGAACTAAAAATATAACATAACTGTGCTATTCGGTACACATTTTTGCCCAAAAAAATTGGTCACAGGAAAAAATTCAAAGTGTTAGGTGAGTTTACTGGACGAATAAGCAGGATATTGTACTGCTCCAAATAGATTACAGGGGGTTAAACAAGGCCTATGAATCCAGTCATAAGACTGTTTGAAGAGACAGGGTTACAAACACCAGTGTGTTTGAGGAGAAACAATCTACAACCAGACACTGGAAGAAATAAGTCCACTGGACTAAAAAACATTATTATTTTGTTAAGTTAACTAAAACATTGTTAAAAGACAACATTAAAAAATTAGTAAACACTTTCTATCAAGTTTTTGGTTATCTGCCAATAATGATCCGAGGCAATTGCAGTTGATACTCACTGGAAAGGCGTTATACTCGGCTATGGTGGCAGTGTAGAGTGGGTACTGAGGAATGGGAATCATCACCCCAGCCTGTCGGCCAGGCTCCTCTGTCATCAGCAACTTCAATATTGACTACAACAGCACAGTTTCGAAGTTGTAGCAACCATTAAACTACAACCACAGTGTACACATGGCAACCATGACTCTTTCAGAAATAAAAAATAAAGTAAAGGTAAGTTCTTGTATATATATCCAGTCCTCAGGACTGTTCAAAGCACTTTACACTGTACTTCCCCTGCAGACCTGTTCAATCAAACACCATCTAAACTTCTCTGGGAAGCATCCAGCTACGCTGCAATTAATGCATGAAGACAGCTCATATCAATATCCACCTCTGTTTACAGTCTGGTACTCATTCATATAACTGAGTGAACTGGAGTAATGTAGAGTGAACAAACTTGCCGAAGGTTTCACAAGGCAATACCGGATTCAAGCCAGGGTTCTCTTAGTCAAGAATCCAAAGCTCTACCCCTGAGCCATTGTGCAGTTAAGTTACTGCACACAACACAGGCAGTAAGTTATAGCGAAAGTGTGACAAGATATTTCAAAGGCTGGGGTAGGTGGAGAAGAACTGTAGACAGTGAAATGGACCTGGGAATGCGAACCCCATCCCACAAGGGATAAGAGGGAAGAACCATTACAGGAACAATACTTAGCACCCATACCCACCCAGTGAGTTTCCCCAGCATCACAAATGCACCAGTTTATGAACATTACATAAATAATTATATACTTGCCGTTTAGCACACATTTAGACTCTGGCCCAAAATATAGGTGCTGCATTTCAGCAAAGCTACACCAGTGAACTTATTGTATCGACATACACAAATAATACTAGCATAAAACGACAAGAAATGTCACTGCATCTTGTTTTCTAGTTATTTTCTTAACTAATAACCAAATGCCAGTTTAATGTGATAGTGCATTAAAATAGGCAAAATTATGACATTTATTATTAGAACGACCAACGGTGCAGCCAGTTTGGATAAAACAATATAAGAGAAATGTGAGCCATACCATGCAAAATATAACCTCCTATATAAACAAGGAGGCCAATTATGAACATGTCAAGACTCAGAAACTGACAGTATGGACATGGGTTGAGACAGCTACAGTGAGGGAGTACCTTGATGCCGTCACTGGCCCCCCCACACAGGAAGATGTCAGTGTGGTTACTCGCTATGCCGCCATCACGTTTACTGATGTAACTCGCAACATCTTTGCGGATGTTGTCAATGCCAACACTGTCAGTGTATGACCCTGAAACGCAATCAATACCAGGTATAATTACAACTGTCACTGGCTGGTGGCTCATTTTTCAATAAATAAATAAATTAATACCTTTATTTGATACAAACCAACATTTCAGGATCTGTAGTAGATTTGAAGTGTTACTGGCCTCTGTCCCAAATTTGCTCGCTAAAATTTTGCTAGAATATGTACGAGTATAATTACACCAGACATATGTAATGCCACATACCTATGCTGTGGCCTCTGCATCCGTCCAGGATCCGGTTGACTCTGTCCCTCACATCTAAGGGCATGTTCATCTTGTCCAACATGTCGGGATATGCAGCCCCCGCCACCACCTACAACACACACACCACTGTGTAGTCGCTGCTTCACTCACTTAGTAGCCCCACAAGATGTGATAATTGAGTTCTAGCAGCCCCCGCCACCACCTACAACACACACACCACTGTGTAGTCGCTGCTTCACTCACTTAGTAGCCCCACAAGATGTGATAATTGAGTTCTAGCAGCCCCCGCCACCACCTACAACACACACACCACTGTGTAGTCGCTGCTTCACTCACTTAGTAGCCCCACAAGATGTGATAATTGAGTTCTAGCAGCCCCTTTCAGTATGCTGTTTATTTTAACACACATCCTCTTTGAAGATTATTCTAATTGTGGTAGATGTAAACCTTCATGTGACAAACAGTAACATAATCTACCCAAAGAAACTATTTCACTTAGCAAATCTGCAAGAACTGCAAGAAAATGTACCACTGGGTAACAATGTACAATGCATTCAGAAAAAATGTATATCTGTATATTAACATTAGTAAATGGTCATGTATGTGTCCCTGATCAAGCACCCAATAACGATAGAGAACATTGCCTCCTGGAAAGGGTTAACATATTTTTTTATACGTTAATTATTGTTTATATTTCATTTGAATTGTCACAATTTTCTTTGTTCCATCAGTGCAAAATTCTGCTAGTCAGTGGTAACTTTGAAGTGTGATAATCACACCATATTTCCTTGTCGCAGAAGGGCAACTTACATACAAATAACAAAGTTGGACTCTTGACCAGCCTAAGCAACTCCCATCTATGTGTGAGATTTATGTGTGAGATAAGAAAGGAAGCCAACATGGTCAATTAAGTTTTATTTATGTGGCGATTTGTTTATCCAAGATGACACATTAGTGTTTAGCCCACAGACTTCCTTAAATAGTTCACGACAGTGTTCCTACATATGACAGTCAAGTTTGCCTTTCATATTAATTCCACATTTCCAATGGAGATTTCATGTTGAACTTAACATTACAGTAGATTTTTAATGGAATATATTGATAAAAAGAAAAACTGTCAAAAACTATGATTAGTGAATAAGAAATGATCACATGGGAAATGTTCAATACAGCAGGTGGGTTCTTTTGATCTCATAGATTGTTATCCCTCTACATTTGTTCAGCCTTGCATGTAATTTAAATGTGTGTAGCAGGCTTACTTGTCTGAAGGTGACCCATACAAATGGGTGTGTCAGATTTACCTGTCTAAGGAAGGGGAGGGGTGTCTGTCCCACAGCGTGACAGTCCCCAATGTTGGCACGGATCACTTGATTGAATAACTTCTTGGAGGTCCCCTGGAACAAAACAACAATAAACTCTTCAAATTACACAAACAGATACAGAGAAATTAAATCTCTACGGTCGTCCATAATTGTCAACATTTAAAAAAATGTACAGAGTACGTTTTCTTGACCCCACCCCCTGCCTGTCCCAGTTTACTGTTGTGACTAATGCGTCCCAACAATAGCAAGCAGGCTGAAACAATAATTGCTTAAGTATTCAGAAGCCTTCAACCCCCATAGTATATGCTTGGTATGCTTCTGAAAATGTTGACAATTTTGAACGATCCCTAAATCTCTATATAATTATGCCCAAGTATTTATTATGTTGCACAGAAAAACATAAATTTGCACTGAATACTTTCACATAGTTTACATAATGGCTGGTTTACACTGAGTTTTAAAGCAAGGCTGTCAGTTCCATCAGCCAGGATCAGCCATGGGTGTAATTACTCACAGGAAATTTGCTGAATCATGTGATTGATGAGTACGGACTGACATCAAAAGATCTCATGATTAACCATCTACAGCTCCAATACTGCCCCAACACCACATAGACCTGATTGAATAACAAGTGTGTTTACAATTTTAACTTTTCATGGGTGCAACATTCTAACTGCCAGCAATTTTAAACACAATTTTATGGACTTTTATTTATTCTAGTATTAAGAAGATCACACACATTAAAAACAAGAACCAGATGTGAAGAACCGTGGCTTAAAAAGAATGCTTTCTAAAGAGAGAACACAAACCTTTTGTAATTCTTCCTCTATCTGGCCGGCTCGGATGACAAGAGGTCCACGAACTGCGTACTCCATAACCTTGACATTTGGGTTCATATTGTCAATGTTAAGAACCCTGCTCCCACTACCCTTCTTGTCTCCCATGGCTGCTGACTTCACAAATCCTCGCACTGTTTCCGAGTGTGTCTTCAATGGTATTCTTAGTCGACTCAGCCGTTGCATCTTAACAAAGATGCCTTGATCTGCAACATTAACAGTCGGTCATAAAACTGTCATGATTAATGCTTCTCTAAACACATTGATATGTAAATCTGAGGGCTGTGTATGGTTGTTGGCACACCAATGGCAGTTTTAAAGCTTTCAAGCCAGCTCTGCATTCCACTGAACGGACGCTCCACATAGGGCCATTTGCATAAAAAAGACATAAAGTAAACGCAGCCAACCGGTGCTGGTATGCAGCTTGGCAATTTATAACTGCAATAGTAGTTTCACAAGTAGTTTTGAAACTGGATGTGTATTCACTATTCAGTCAAATTGGTTTTCCAATGTTTATGTTCCACTAACAATACTTGAAGCTTGCAAAATTACATAACATGAAAGTGAGTTTTAATTAAAACGCACTATAATTTCTGAGCATAGAGTGCATATCTGGGAGATCAAATTAATACAAGATTATCAATGGCCTGTTGGCAGCTAGAGCAACAGTGTTGCCGCAGGTTTATTCATACAAATGCATACGTAAATCAAACAGCCATGCAGGGCACAACACTACAACTAATCTGGTAACACTGTCTACATTGCAAAGACAGAAAGATGAGTCATGGGAGGAAGAAGCAGTTGGCAATGCATTAGAGGTAACACCGTCTACATTCCATGGATGATATGTTGCTGATAAAAGGTTGTGACGAGAAAGCAGCAGACAATATACATGCATACACAGCATATCAAAGCATCAACATCACCCATCTATGTCACTCTGACATTTTACTCCAGCACTCTGGCTGATAGCATCACTAGTATACTCGTGATGTTCAACTCAAAACACAACTGTTCCACAAACACAACTGTTCAACAGTTAAAAAACCAACAAAACATGCACATGTCTTGCTCAGGCCAGCTAGGCCAACACACGGCTTTACAACAGATGCAAGAAATTATTCACACCCAATATAAAGTTTCTATATTAAGACCTACCTCAAGAGATGCTGTAAATGTAACTGCTCACTTTGGCGTCTGGAAAGTTGTGACATACATGTGTGTCATGGCTACTCTTAATCTACATCTTGTTGTACCTTCTAAATAGCTTATCACTATAGCAACACAATGGTCACTATAGGTTCTTTGAATGCTATTTATAGAGGTTTAGTTGGAGGGAGGGTCTCGGTCACCGGTTCATGAGCACCAACTGGCCTATACTGGTTCAGACTAAACACAAACATGACTGAATACTTTTACTGAACCTAACAGACAATAACGTTACTCACACAACTTTGCTTCAGGCAGCTGCAGCACAGGAATGTGCCGTACCAGCACAACAGCTGTTCATTAAAGCCCCTTGCTTTCAGCAAATGGCAATTCCCATGCTTTCACGGTTTAGTACTATTGCAAACACGTCTTTAGGAAATGCTGAATGTTGTTGAAAGCCACTCTCGTCATACTACACTGCTTAAATTCTTAGTGGACACACACCACACAGTCACACAGTCACACACACCACACAGTCACACACATCACAGTCACTCACACACCAGACAGTCACACAGTCACACACACCTCCTGTCAGACAGCTCTCGTCTTACATTTCACACACACACACACACACACGTCACATGGGTATGCACCACTGTCATAACTCAATCAAACAATGTGACTCAAAAGCTGTTTTATGAAATTATATTAACATCTACCTCTCTGGTTACTCAATTCTGATCAAAATGGTTGTGCTTTTTAGCATCATAACAATACTCTATTAATAGATTTAGCTACTTATATAAGAACTGTCTAAGTTTACTTCAATTTAACTGAGTACCGGGTACCCCCCAGTAGTCAGCTTTTCTTAAGTTGTCTCCCTAGGACTGCAGCGGAAAACATTGTAACTAAGTGTAGCTGTTTGTGTTTTATCCTCTTTGTTAATTTGTGTAATTATACTACTGTTTCATTATTATTCATGTATATAATGGGGTACATCAAATTAACTCAATCAATTGTTCAAATTGTATCAACTACTACTCCTTACTCAGCCATGGTCTTACAATTGACTTTAGTGGTTCTTTGACTGTGGCCACCCAGGGGAAACTAATTGCTCAAGATGTGCTAATTGCAATCAACCCAGTGCAATCAACAGGGAATCAACACAGTGAATGAACACAGACACAAGACTAGACTAGTGCTCTTTCACAGAGGTGTTAACTGCACTCTGAGCAGTGAGTACAAACAGTTTAATTGCCTGCTGCCTCAGACCAGTAAGTTTCAAACACAACCAAACAATAAACATTTCACATGTAAACATGCCATGCCATAAACACACATTGTGAGTGCAATATTTACTACATGCTGGATATGCTGACTAATATGTTGACAAGTCATATCCAATGATCAACACCACACCACCATGATGTGTGTCACTGATACTTTTAGTTTTACATTACGCAATTAGCTGCATTGTCCCCGACACACTTTTCTATCCAAGATTACTGTCACGTGAAAAGCATTACCGGGTGGGTAACAGTAAACACTCACTGATGCAAGATTAATATCATGTGCACTGCACTAGCAGACAGTAAACAGGTAATAGCAGACAGTAAACACAGGTAACGCTTGCACACATACCTGTACGGCTGCACCCATTTTGTCCACATGCATTTAATAACACTCCTCTGCAGTCACTGCTCACTACTACGGTACGGTGTATCTAAGGTCCATTTGCCATCATAACTGTATTTATTAGTATTAGTTTATACTATCATCTCTAGAACACCACTATAAAATGTACATGGAAATAAACTATTTTTTTAAATATATATTATTAATCTTATATATAATTAAAATACGATATATATATATATATATATATATATATATATATATATATATATACACACACACATATTATATATATATATATAATATATATATTATATATATATATATATATATATATATATATATATATATATATTATATATATATATATATATATATATACATATAAGTAATTCAGAGGTTTCTAAAATATTGATACAATTAGGTAAATATAAATAATTAAGGTAAATTAAAAAGATTTATTATATAAAAAATAAAATAGTTATAATAATTCATAAAAAACATGATCATAAGAGAAACACACAGAACAGTGCCTCAGTGGAAGTAAGGCAGTTTAAATAAATGCATCTTGAATCTTGTTAGTGTCTGATTGCCGAATGTTTTCAGGCAAACTGTTCCAAAGTGAAGATCTAGACACTAAGAAAGTCCGTCTGTCATAGCACTCTAAATTGTAGCATGGAACTACAGATCAGCAGACTGGAGGTTACGGTTCAGTGAGTATGATATTAGGAGATCTTGAATGCATTCTAGTGCTAATCCATGCTTGGCAGTAAAACAGAAAGATCAGTAATTTAAATTCTGGACACACCAACAAACTGGAAGCCAGTGCAACTTGATCAATATGCTGGTGTTTTGCTGTGTTACACTCAATCTTGCTGCTGAATTGTGCACCATGTGCAACTTGTTCATGAGTGCCTCTGGCCCTCCATAATGCCATACAACACCACGTTGCTATAATCCAA
The DNA here is from genome assembly GCA_025642075.2 of Ridgeia piscesae. Taxonomy (NCBI): domain Eukaryota; kingdom Metazoa; phylum Annelida; class Polychaeta; order Sabellida; family Siboglinidae; genus Ridgeia; species Ridgeia piscesae. Next base: position 46,222 of record JAODUO010000450.1, read on the forward strand.
CCACAATATAATTAGGGCATGGACAAGTGTCTTACATGCTTCAGTAGTAAGATAATAATTGTTTATCATATCTCTCAGATTGTGTAGAGATGGTAGTATACAGATTTGCACATGTGTGACATGTGACGACACTGACAGTCCACAGTTGACCATAATCCCGTGGCTACGGATGGTTGGTGATGGTGCAATGTTACATCCACATACACTTGTGGGACGACTGATTTGATCTGCATCCTGGGTGAGTCGTGACTGCCATTGTGCACTATTTTCCGGTTTGATATGTATTTAGAGGCCTTTCTAGTGTTGTTCACCTGTCACTTGGATGGGTAAAATTTGTTTTGGACGGGTGCAAATTAGAGTGGTCAGGAAAATAGAAAGACAGAAATTTGAGGAGCAAAAGTTTGCATTATTCACTCTGTGCGCACTTAGACAGGATTGTGTACACATGTACATGAAGACGCTTGTCTACCTGGATATTTTCAACTATAAAGGTTTGTTTGTCATAAGGGTAAATAATATAACGTAAAAGGAAAATATGAAGGAAATACAAACAAACATTAGTCTTCAATATTTCATTAAAGGGAACATGCTTGCTCCTTTGCATAGAATTGGCCGAGGAGTAATTAACCCTGCTCGCCTCAGCATTACTGCCACTCAATTTTGAAACTGGATGTGTGATTTAACATTGGTGGTGGAATCTTTCAAATTGTGAACATTGTTCCGAGCTTAATAAAGTAACTAAACACAAATTGGCAGGCAGTAAACCTCCAACATGTAGTCGTAAGAGCGTAACAGTAAATGAAAAAATTAAACCTAGGAGCGGGCACCGTCGCTTTAAAAACAATATTTTATTATAAGTCAAATAACCATCCACAACATTTAATAATCAATGGGCTATGCAAGCCAATGCAGACTTACTTGACAGAAAGAAGCTTCACCTCATATTCCATCCCAAGCTGAAAGGAACCCATTTATCAACTATATACTAATCTCAGTGCACATGTCAACTTTTCGACAACTCCATACCAAGCATAGCTTTATGCAGATACGTGTCCACTCATCATTTGGATGGATAAAGCCAAAAACATTTATTTCAGATGATAAAGCACATCTCAACTGGCTTGTATGTATGAATTAAAATACATGTGTCCACTAAAAAAAGTGTGATGGGCAAAAATGTTCACAAAATGTTTTCCTGCATAAGCCCCTGATGCCTTGCAGACTATAAATTATGAATGAGTAATCCTCCTAACTACTATACAATTCATGCCGACTCACTGGCTCAATAGGCTTCCAAATGACAGGGCTGTCACATGTACATAAAGGTTCACAGCAGACAGACAGACAGACAGACAGACAGACAGACAGACAGACAGACAGACAGACAGACAGACAGACAGACAGACAGACAGACAGACAGACAGACAGACAGACAGACAGACAGACAGACAGACAGACAGACAGACAGACAGACAGACAGACAGACAGACAGACAGACAGACAGACAGACAGACAGACAGACAGACAGACAGACAGACAGACAGACAGACAGACAGACAGACAGACAGACAGACAGACAGACAGACAGACAGACAGACAGACAGACAGACAGACAGACAGACAGACAGACAGACAGACAGACAGACAGACAGACAGACAGACAGACAGACAGACAGACAGACAGACAGACAGACAGACAGACAGACAGACAGAAGACAGACAGACAGACAGACAGACAGACAGACAGACAGACAGACAGACAGACAGACAGACAGACAGACAGACAGACAGACAGACAGACAGACAGACAGACAGACAGACAGACAGACAGACAGACAGACAGACAGACAGACAGACAGACAGACAGACAGACAGACAGACAGACAGACAGACAGACAGACAGACAGACAGACAGACAGACAGACAGACAGACAGACAGACAGACAGACAGACAGACAGACAGACAGACAGACAGACAGACAGACAGACAGACAGACAGACAGACAGACAGACAGACAGACAGACAGACAGACAGACAGACAGACAGACAGACAGACAGACAGACAGACAGACAGACAGACAGACAGACAACCATTCAGTGTGTTTGGAACATTACCAGCACCTCATAGCTACTGCACAAAGACTGTCACTTGAAACCAGTGGAAACATGTTATTATGACAAAGTTGATTATAATTCTGAACACTATGTTGACATTCTAATGGGCGGTGACCATTTAGCTAGTTATTGAATATACCTGTAATGGTATATCCATAAGTGTGATGTATGATAATGTATCATATTTCACTTTCCATTAAAATTAGTAGGCTAAAGTTCCATTTCATTTATATTAACTCTTTATGTACAAAACTCAGACAAATAAAACGTTATACTATGTGTCATTTTGTGTAAACATAACCAGTATTCTTTAAATATAGTAAATTTTAAAGAAAAGCAAGAAAACAAATTGCGAACGCCCCTGCTCCATCAGCCTGAAAGTGAAAATCTAGATCCAGACATCCTTCAAAGTTTAAAAAAAATACATAAGGCCACTCGCATTTCACCTCTTGAACAAATTACGTGATCTGATATATTTATAAAATCCTCCTTTATAAAATCCTCCTCACACAGTTACATTGGTGGGAATAAAATTAATGGTTCTGTTAGAAAAGTTGTTTTGACTTTGAATGAATTCACTGTAGTATACATGCATGAATATAAACCAACAGAAATGTCAAATCCCGAAAAGACATTACTCGAAATGGTGGATTCTACCTCCACTGCACATATCCATTTGTAATTGCTACATATTAAAATAAACTAGTGATTTCTGTAGAATGAGATTTTTGTGCGATAAGTTTGGATATCCCACAACATAAAAGTTGAGAGTAAGTGCTATATGATAAATGACAGCTACAAGTAGATATCTAGTTACTACTAAGAATGGAGGTAGATACAAGGAGAGGTGGAGTAATATAGTATTCAGCACATCCTGTTTACATGCCAGTGGTCAATCAGAATTCCAGACACAAAACTACCGATTATACAGGGCAGGTAGTAGCTAGGTACACACAAGATAAGTATATAATTCATAGCTCTTAACATCGCGGACTTTGATGCTCAATGTAAAAATCATGGTAGCCCGATCTGCATGAGCCTAGTATACCGACATGATACCTTAGTACCATCCACTTTGTTGCTCCAGCCCACCTCGCCAGACTGTAGCTTAAGCCTTAACATTAGATACCACCAACAGACTGTTTTTAATCTGCACAAATTATTACACTTGTTTAAATGTACAGAGCTTATATGTTGAACTAATTTATGAATTGAACATCTGGACTGAAGCAAATAATTTGTAAGAGCCAGCTCAAACTTCAAAGTCAAAGCAGGGACTGTGACAGGTGTAATGTTCAGGAGATTGTCTTATTCTGTTGAACAAAGAAGACACAACTTGCAAATTGGGGGCGTTGCTGATTGCAATCTATCGAGTATATATCTATTTTAGAAGCGTCTGACATTTCGTAAGATTAGGCCTTATAGACTGTCTGGTAACCGATTCGATAATGTCATCGCAGAACAGCTAATGTTCACAATAATATGCAACGTACAGTGATACTATGATAATTTGCATTTGTTACTATAATAAACAAGTCGGCTAAAAGATAACAAACTCACCCCGCCATTGCGCCGCTCTGGGGGTCAAGTTCACCTTAGGATGAACTTACACAGATTCTCGCGTTTTCTCGCACGATTATTGAGTGGCGGAGCGAATTACAAC
>JAODUO010000450.1:52500-210000 GCA_025642075.2 Ridgeia piscesae
TCTTTTTCTGCAGACAGTGGACATATGGCCCTGCAGCTCTGCCACCTGCTCGCTGAATTGGCTTTTTTGCTCAGTGAGCTCCTCCAACTGCTCGCGCATCTCCCCGAGTTGTTTCACCAGGGTTCCACATTCAACCTGGTTGCCCTTCAACGGGTTAATCAGTTGAGTATTCTTGCTGCTGGCCACCACCGCATCAGCCCTGGCTGATTCCACAGATTCTCAATGTTGAGATTTCCACATTTGCTTTATCCAACCTCGCAGCTAACTCCAAGTTCTCATTTGCCACCATGTGCAGATCCTCCCCTGCACCCTCATCTGCTCCTGGCCAGCCTGTAGGGATACTACCTGTTGACGAAGCTGTACCTCCAAGGTATCTGCCTCCAACAACCTCCCTTCCAACTCTACAGTCCTCCTTTCTGCAATACCCAACCTCTCTGTCACCCCCTTAGATAAAGCTCCATCTATCCGATCACTAGCCAGATGTGTCACTTGACCAGTGCTCTGCTCAGGCCCTCTGCTCCTCACATCTACACACTTCTTCTGCGGGCAATCGCGGACAAAGTGGCCCTCCTGCTTGCAGTGGAAACAGGAGGTACCTCTGCGATTACATCGCTTGGATGGGGCCCTCTTCTTGGGACATTCTTTGATGAAATGACCCTGTTCCCTACAATAGAAACATGAGCCATCTCGGGGGTTGGGCCTGGTCAAGCTTGCTAGTCTAGCTGGTGCTGCTAACTGAGGTTGGCCAGCCAGACTGCGCAACTGGTCTATCACTACCTGCATTTGCCCAGCTGTCTGGCACTGCTGTGATGCCAGCTGCATCACTTGCGTTTGCAGCTGCTGCTGCACCTGTCCCATCTCTAGGAATCTACAACTGACGGGAGACGAACCTTGCCCAGGTTGTTCTTCATCAAGCAGGCAGAGGGCCTCATTTCGCATATGGTGAAATGGCTTGTCTGCAGAGTGTAGAGCAACCCGCCTCAGCTCTTGGTGAACCGACTGCTTCTGAACGCCCTGAATAAACTGCCCCTTCAGAGCAGTGTCTCGCAGTAGGGCCAGTGCCCAACCCTCATCTTCAGAGACCGCTGCCTTCTCCATGCGATTGCGCAGTCCAGTGCGCACTCTGTTGTATTCAGCCAGAGTCACCCCATCCTACTGCACTCGAGCGTAGAATTCTGCACTCAATGAATGCACTGTTTCATGTGGTGCGAAACACAATTTCAGCAGTGCAACCAATGCATCATAATCACGCTGCACCATGTATGTATGTATTATGACGTCATCTAGCTGGTTGTGGTTGAATTATGCATCTTGCTAGCTATAGCCCCTACAACTAAGTACAACACTTATGAAAATTCTATTAAACAAACTTCTATAGACTTAAATCCTCATGGAGCTCAAAATAGGGTGCAACAAATTGGAATTGACAAACAGGTTTTTGGAGACCCTCAGAGCTGGAGATTTTTGGAAAGGGGTGCTGTTTTCTGGGAATTTTGGTGACCCTCAAAATTGTGTAGTTGGAGGTTTTTGGTGTATCTTTCATTCCAACTCCTACAGAGCTAATTATAGAGCTGAGTTTCAGCTAAAGCATCCAACTACACATATTATTGTCATATTATATATTATATAATTTAGTGTAGACCTACTACACAAGATGTACTATTATAGGTGACATTTTTAATTGACCACATTTCATAATTGAAATGTACACTGAAACTATTTCAGTCCATGTTATAAGTTCTTAAGATGTTGTTAAGATATTCCAATATCTTATCTTATATTCCTAAGACACGCAAGTAACCTTTTGGTCAAAATAAAAAAAACCATTACAGTGTGTATCAGTTTTTGCCCTGAAACCATTCATATGTAGCCTACCTGCCTACAGACACAGGCATATGTAGCCTACAGACACAGGCATGCATGCATTACACTGTATGTGTTCATGCACACCAACAACACAAACTGGATTCTAAGCTGGATAAATCAAGTCGTCAACTTACGGAACATCTCTGATCTCAACAGTGCTACAGATGTATGTGGCATGTTGATGGGTTGATTTGTCTTCTGCCAGGCAATATATACGTTTTGTCACATGCCACAAACTCTACTATTCCAGGCAGCTTCTCGGGCATTTCACGGGTCTCTTGAAAAGCCACCACAGGCTGGGCTGAACAATGCACAGGTCACGTAACAGCAAAACCAACAGATTTGTTTGAATAATCTTGTTGATGACATCCAGATATATTTCAAAATCTTCTCTTTTTGTCATCCATTTATCAGTCAAATTGCCTTGTAGCACAAACAGTTCCAGGTGATGTTTTATATCACACATGGCGAACTACTGGCTCTATGACCTCCACAAGCCAAGTCTGAAATACCCATTAGGCAACTGTACATGTATGTGTTATGCCCTGCAAGCATTATTGTCATGCATCTGTGTCACGCAACAAGATTATGCAGAGGCAGTACCATCGACTGTCACTGATATGTCAACAGTTGTGAAGCAGCATTGACCAAGATGATTGGTAAGGGAGATTTTACATAACCGAAGACTCGTGTAGAGCAATACCAACAGATAATGTACATATTTATTTTTAGTCATTATTCAAACGTCAGGTTTAGTGTAATGATTAGCACATCCACCACACATGCTATAGTTCTGAGTTCTGACTTGGTGTATTTGGCATAAAATCTGGCTTTCAGGGAGACTATTGTATCATCCGTGGTTGATTCAGAGATTGTGTTAGTGCCAGGGTGAAAAGGATGAAAAAGGATGAAAAAGAACCAGCCAGTGACCATCTTCACTGGTAGCACAGAAAGGCTGGAGTGGCCACAATTTCCTGCAGATTGACTAGTTGAAAATGGCTTCATAAGGCCATCAAATTATAACAAAACCATATAAACACTAAACAGACTGTAATTATAATTCATAGCGAGTTGCTGAGAAGAGAAAAACACACATGCATCTCATGCTCTCAGTAACAAGTTGCAAGCTTGTTGTTTATTTTCATTTGAGTATTAATTGGAAGACTACTATGAACATCCATGTCCCATACATGTGAATTAATAACATTATGTAATTATCTTGGTCTGTGTTTAGTAATACCATGTAGTGTCAACAAGACCAATGACAATGACATGCTCGTACGTAAATGCCACTATCTGGCAGCCATTGTTTGTTGAGCTCTGTGTACATAGTACATTGTACCCTGCAGGATAAACACTTGGCTGCTCCTCTCCATGTGATGGAACTTTCTTAATTTCATCCGAGTAGCCAGTCACCTTTTAATTCTAGAAATCACTAGTTTGCATGTGTGTGTGTGTGTGTGTGTGTGTGTGTGTGTGTGTGTGTGTGTGTGTGTGTGTGTGTGTGTGTGTGTGTGTGTGTGTGTGTGTGTGTGCACGCACGTGTATGTTAAAAAGATTATATTTTTGCAAACATGAACATTTGCACCTTTTCTGACATTGTTACATGGATAATATTATATAATGGAGAGCTCTGTCAGAGCCACTGTTCTTTTAAAATGGACTTTTACTGCAGAAATAATGCTCAGACATAAACATCAAATTTTTACTTAGGAATATTTATGTTGCATAATTTTCCACAGATGGGAAAATATCTAATTAAAATGTGAGATTTGTGGTATTCCTACATATTGTAGCATACATGGTGGCATGGTGATAGTGTACAGTAACATAAACATTCCAGTATATAAAGTATATTTATTGATACTATATCCATGCATATATGTTATGCAATTACAGTAATAGAGTAAATATGACAACATGTAAATAAAGCTCACATTTGTCAAAATGACCACTTGTAACAAAGTACATAATTTTGTTGTTTTATACTTTATATGTGTTAATACAACTGAAGATCTCATTGTTTAACAAATATATGAAAACAAATCTGCTTTCGTGGTACATACTTGATATCAAGTTGTCTATAATGTGACTGGGTTCTAAAGTGAATAACATTAAGCAGTATTAAGTACCCACAATGGTTTGACAACATATATACGATGGCAAGACAAACTAAATAAAAATGTAATATATATGAGCTACAGAAAGCCTATTGTAAATATAGGCGAAATAGTAAAGTTAATTATTTTAAATTTTTTGCTGTGGTTGATGCAGCGACAGTTATTAGGGAGGGGCAGGATTAACCCCCACACTACAGTCATACCTTTAATGTAACATTTCGATCACTAGGATAGTGTATGATTAAAACTAGTCAATACAGCAGTATTTTTTTATAGTACATTACAAACAAAACAACTATAACATAATCTTTGTATTATAAACATATAAACCACAATGATAAGCAATATACTAAATAGAAAACAATCCAGTATAAAACTGATATGCAAAACGCAAGCAAAGCTGCAGTTGTCTCTACCAGCTCACCATGACCCACCATCATACAACTACTTTTTGCAATTAAAATATTCAACCAAACATTCATGTAAACAAACCGCACGGCCAGATGAAAATAAAGCCCCACTAAAGCATGTGAGCATTCTGTTTTCAGTTTCACTTTCTACCTACACGCTGTATTGTATTGTAAACCGCTCACATATGTCTAAACACCACTAAAAACATACGTCTTACAAAACACACACGGATAGCACCATCAACAGATCTGAGTAGTGAAAAATAGTGATGTTCATAGTAATGTATATCAGTGAATCATAGATTATATAAACACCACAGTCACTTCTGTTCCACAAGTACCACTCATCACTACAACATTGAGCCAGTCCACTTGCATTGGTTTAATCAAACCAAAATATATAGAATATTTTTCTTTAGGCTAGACAAGTAAAATTGCGCTGAGCTTGTTAGCTGCATTTACATTAATTCAGCATTATATACAATCCAACATGAATGAACACATGTTTAAATTAACAAATTCAGAAACTCTAACAATAAACATTCCATTATTCCAAAATACCACATTATTGTGTCCATACATTTAACCTATGCCGGTATTAGATATTGGCAAGTAATATAGATATTGGCAAGTAATATAGATATTGGCAAGTAATATAGATATTGGCAAGTAATACAGATATTGGCAAGTAATATAGATATTGGCAAGTAATTCAGATATTGGCAGGCTGAGTTAATGTTAAAACACCCAGTGTCTTATACACCTGTGAAAATGACGGGAATGCAGGTATGACTACTCCTGATGAAGATCTTTGAAGTTATGTTGTAATCACAAGTGTCATAAACCTTTTGTTATTTTGGACGTAGATATTAATAATTGCATTACAGAACATTCGTACGATATTAATTAATATTTGCTTAGTTTTTTTACTTGTTCTTTAAATGTATAACTTGTATATAACATTATATTTTCATTACTTCTCTAGAATGTATGTATAAATTTATACATTGTATTTACTTTACACATGATGCGTAAATCTAAGTTTGTTATTTGTATTTTATTGTTTATGTTTATGTTTATGTTTATGGCCTCTCGTGGTCTGAAACAAATAATTACTTTTGAAACAACACTGAATCAGTATCGTGTGTGTGTCATACATGAGATCATTTCACTTCGTAGTGCACCAATCTCGTTCTCATTCAACAATGTGGCACCAGAACCACAGAGTACCAAACTATGCCACTCTGAGGATATACACAGATACCACTTTGTAAACTGACCAACAATGCCACAACATTAATGAAACCTTCGAGTAAACATTGTTACATAGGCCTATATCTCAACAGTGAAGTTTTGTATGTTTCTGTAACTGCCGTTTTAATTAATTAGTTACTAAAAATAAATCTTTGTGATTATTATTTGGTTTTACGTTAAACTAGGCTCATAGGCAACACTGATATATAAACCAGATTCTGTTTTCGTACACAACAGTTAAAAATCTTTCACTGATTCACGAATATGTTAGGAACTAGAACAGTTAGCCTGTGTGCTGCAAAGCCGTAATATGCTAACGTCCCACATTCATATTCATAAAACATGGTTTTCAGGAAGCAAAATGTTCAGATTTTGGCACCATTTAAAAATCAATGACACTCATTAATTTTCAAGACCACAACGTGAGCAGAACAATTGCTGCTCCCTGGTTCAATCTGTCTCATAGCACTGACAACCAGCTGGTGACAACAGTGTGGCTGGGATGATGCAGCTCAGTTTCCACAAGATGTAGTGGTACAAAACAAAGGCACCGTGTCACATCATGATACCTTACAATGACACTGTCTGTTTGATCATAGTTTTGGGAAGTTGTATCGCAATTTAAGTCAATGTATCAACAGCCAGGCTTCTGGTGGCTGATTCGACGGCAATGAGTGCAACTGAGATTTGTTTCTCGAGTGTGTTCCACATGTCTGATGAACACATTGACGCATGGGCACACTTGGAATATGAGTCTCTGATGCCAACGAAGGCGACGTCACGGTTGCCTGCTTCACTTGGAGCAAACAGAACGTTCCTGCAACACCAGGAACAACCATTTTGTATGCTGCATGCATTCATATGACCATAATAATTTTATTTGTTTTTTTCCAATTCACTGTATGTGTTCTAGTTGTTACTGTAGAGAGGGCATATTTTCTTTTCCTGGAAGAAATATTTATAGTTGAACTAGAGTTTTTGGGTTTATTTCTGTTCTTCTGAAGAATGGTGTGAGTGACAATAAAGTGCTGCCATCTCACGGTGCCTGGTTAATCGAAGCTAGATGAAGACATGCGCTTACTTGAACAGTGGTTGCCCAGGGAGACCAGTGGGTTGGATGAAGACATGCACTTACTTGAACAGTGGTTGCCCAGGGAGACCAGTGGGTCGGATGAAGACATGCGCTTACTTGAACAGTGGTTGCCCAGGGAGACCAGTGGGTTGGATGAAGATGTGTACTTACTTGAACAGTGGTTGCCCAGGGAGACCAGTGGGTGATGAAGACATGCGCTTACTTGAACAGTGGTTGCCCAGGGAGACCAGTGGGTTGGATGGAGATGTGTATTTACTTGAACAGTGGTTGCCCAGGGAGACCAGTGGGTTGGATGAAGACATGCACTTACTTGAACAGTGGTTGCCCAGGGAGACCAGTGGGTTGGATGAAGACATGCACTTACTTGAACAGTGGTTGCCCAGGGAGACCAGTGGGTTGTATGGAGATGTGTATTTACTTGAACAGTGGTTGCCCAGGGAGACCAGTGGGTTGGATGAAGACATGCACTTACTTGAACAGTGGTTGCCCAGGGAGACCAGTGGGTTGGATGGAGATGTGTACTTACATGAACAGTGGTTGCCCAGGGAGACCAGTGGGTTGGATGAAGATGTGTACTTACTTGAACTGTGGTTGTCCAGGGAGACCAGTGGGCTGCATGAAGATATGTACTTACTTGAACTGTGGTTGTCCAGGGAGACCAGTGGGCTGCATGAAGATATGTACTTACTTGAACTGTGGTTGTCCAGGGAGACCAGTGGGCTGCATGAAGATATGTACTTACTTGAACTGTGGTTGCCCAGGGAGACCAGTGGGTTGGATGAAGATGTGTACTTACTTGAACTGTGGCTGCCCAGGGAGACCAGTGGGTTGGATGAAGATATATACTTACTTGAACTGCGGTTGCCCAGGGAGACCAGTGGGTTGGATGAAAGCTTGTGACAATTTCATAAGACGGTCATTATATGCTCGCATCTGTAGTATGCTACAACAGTCAACGATCAACAGATTACTAAATATCCCTCATTCTAAGAGCATATTTTATGTGAAATATATTACATTACTAACAATACATTAATCAGTCAGTTATGTTAGTAAGTAAACATATTAAATTTTGCATTTAACAACTCGATTATTTATTTCTCAGCATATTAGAAGTTAAGTAGTTAGTGCAGTTAATATAATATTTATTTCAATACAAATTGGATATGGTAATAAACTCTTAATGTATATATACATGTATATATATATATATATATATATATATATATATATATATATATATATATATATAGTATATATATATATCTTCGGAATGTTAGAATCATAAAAGAAAAGCGTACTTTGCTGGCTCTATGTCATTAAACCTTTTGTGAAAATCCTTTGCAGCTGCAGTGAAGTGTTTGACGGCTGACTGCAAATAATCTACAAAATTAAAAGATATTCAATTAAATTGTTATATGTAAGTGTAAATACATTGCTTCATATACTGCACACGCTATGAATAAATCACAAAGGAAAAAACACTTGTCTTACTTGAACTGTCACTTGTATTACCATTTAAAAAATGTTCCATCGGTACTGAAGAAGAAGTCAGCTTGAGATATTTGATGAAAGCCTCTACCAGGTAATAATACACTTTGGATATAAACAAATTAAAGTTTTGATCTGAAAAAGAACTATCCTGCAGAATTCTCAGTAATATAACACACCTGGCTCAGTCAGGTGTTTACAGGAAATGTGACGGACATCGTTGTTTAAACATGGACATGCATGCAGTGCCACGCACGCACAAAACTACCGACACACAAAGCATACTAACCCAGGTTGACTAGCTTATGTCCAGATATGCTGGTTTTAGTCAACATTTCTTTCAAGGCAACAAACTCCATCTGTGTAACGGCCGCCAGCTCACGGCAGTCGAACGGCAGTCTTGTGCTTGTTGACAACTGTAGTACCATCTCCGCAACGACACGGGTCAGTGCCTCGTGGGCCTTGAATGATGGGTCAACATTTTCGCTGACCATTTTAAAGTTATCAGCAATTGTGCCATCGGAGGGGTAAGGCTGGGCGACACCTTTCTGGACCTGAAATCAAAAGTTTGCATAATTTTACAGTGTGTATAAACAAACAAACAAACAATGTAAACATCTCACACAACAGTTGGTGTTGGTTAATAAGAGGAAGGTGTCCTTTGTGGGACAGGGAGGTGGGAAACTGTGAACGTTTCCAGCATTTTTTAATCTAGTCCTTTAATTGTCTGTGGTTAAATATTCTTATCAGCTGAAGTAGCTGTTCTCAGCAAAGTATTATTACATAAGTCTATAGACATTGAGACACACTAATAAACCAATCAGTTACTTAGTAAGGTAGAGGAATTTAACATTGCAAAGGGTTAAATGGACTGTCCACTTCCGTTGACCAGCACATCATCAGTTGTTTCAACACTGACAAGCTGCAGCTATTGTGAACTTTTTACTACAGTTGCTCCATGAACAACTTGTGAGGCTGCAGAACACCAACATGTGAGTCTACGTTGAACTGATGGTCAGCAGCAATGGTGTCAGCAGTGGACATGGGCTTGACCACAAGTGGACCGCTGTGGACTCTGGCAGCTACTTACACTGTACGTGTACCTCGGCCACACTGTGGGTATGCCCAGAGAGTGGACAAAAGTGACCTGGTCACTCAGCCACGTGGGGTAGTGGATACTGCAACACACCCACGAGAAATGACTGTTAAGAGCTGAACAGTATGGTTTTATTTCATATATATTTTGTATCTTCTTTGCCATTCTATATATTGTATATATAAATATATATATATATATATATATATATATATATATATATATATATATATATAACATGTATATATATATATATATTTATACAAAAACATGTGTATATACAGTGTATACATAAGTTTTGAATAAAAGAACAACAATATTTCAGGCAACAATTATTAAGGCACAAAAGGAAGAGCTATGGTAGATTTATTGAAGAAAGTTGTGGTAGACATCCATATGATCTCACATGACCTAACACACAGTCATAATCACATGAGACCATCACACATCAACTGCATCACTTCAGGTGTAATACTGGTCCCAGAACGTTATCGGTAAAATATGTCCAATACACACAACATGGTAATTATGATTATTTCCTATGTACGATACAAGATTCAAAATAATTTATTAAATTTCTCAAAGGAAAACATTGTCTTGTAATTACATTAATAATTACAGGCTGTCACAGTCAAATATTCCACACATTCACTCTGGTTATGGTGGTGGTGACAAGGTTATACACACAATGTTGTCAGTCATAAAATAAACACATAAATAAGTAAGTATTGATATAAAATAAATATTTTAAAATTAAATAAATATAATAAATAAATAAAAATAAATAAATATTACTTTAATGTGACACAGCTATCCTTTTGAACTATATAAAAACAACACTTCTCGTAATGAATGTGGTTGGATGGATTGGGGGTCATTTTGTAATTCTGCAAAGTAAAAATAACACATTTTATAGTGTTTCAGGACTTACAGTTTTGAACTATCCAACATGGCTTCAACTGACATGGCTGCCAATACATTTTAACAAAATCAACTCTAGATGGCAGGTGGACAAGGAAGCCCTTTGGCTTTTCGAGAGTCCAACCTATCTATCTAAATGTACCCCGCCCTTCTTAGGTATATGTCGACTTTATTTTTAAACATATTAACAATACTAACACCTCACCAATTACACGCCCAGTAATGGTGTTCACAGTACCACCACTGTGCATTAATACATGTTTCACTTAACAGGTGACATCCATAGAATGTAAGATAATAATTGAGCTCAATGCGATAAAATATAACCTACTGAGGCAAGGCGGAATTATTTGGGTCGGGCATAAGCTGACTCCAGAGTTGGTACAAGGTCTCTTGTCCGCCATGGAACGATTTAAACATAGAAGTGACGTTTCTAATGAGACTGTGTAACAGGGGCATGGCTTCAACGTTCAGTGTCAAATTTCCTGGTAACAAAAATGTAAAGACATTTTAAAGGAACTCACAAGACAAGAGAAAAATGTGAGAATACAACTGTCTTAGTAAAGATAATCACTTGTGTTTTTTACTGAATTATTCAAGGTTTATGCATGATTATATTACATGGACAAAGTGAAAAGGACTGATTATCCAATGACCTTTTTATATTATCTATATAGAAGTATAAAATTCACATTTCAACCAAACAAGTAAAAGATAAGGAACAGCTGCCATGTAACTAGATAACATGCTGAGTTTATCTCTTCAATTCATCAGCTTACAGATCAAGTTGAAATGAACTCTCACCAGCGACAGCGGCAGCCAGGTTGATGTAGGCTACAGTACCATCTGCAAGCTGCTTACTGTGGGCCTACAACACACGACACACGCACTAGTGCAGGCACCAATGGGCATCAAGAACAGCAGACACAAGGGACAGTCTAATCAAGGTACAATTTGAACAATGAAACAGTCTGACTAATGAACAATCTTACCATGATACTGTTTGACCAAAGGAACAGTCTGACCAATGAACAGTCTTGCCATGATACTGTTTGACCAAAGAAACAGTCTGACCAATGAACAGTCTTGCCATGATACTGTTTGATCAAAGAAACAGTCTGACCAATGAACAGTCTTGCCAAGATACTGTTTGACCAAAGAAACAGTCTGACCAATGAACAGTCTTGCCAAGATACTGTTTGATCAAAGAAACAGTCTGACCAATGAACAGTCTTGCCATGATACTGTTTTATAATAGTAGTATTAGTGTGAATGAACACACGTTGATGATGAATGTTAAATGATGAAGATTGACTGTAAAACAGAAGACATAAATAGAATTACAGGAGCCAAGAGTTAATCATACCTCGGCCCATTCACTGGATCCTATTGACCCTTGCTCCCCCGCATCCCAGTGGGCAAACAAGATGGATCTTCGTGGCTTCCAACCTAAAAACATGTTCCAAAACATTAGGTATTTTCAGATGAATCTCAGAATCACTTGATGCTAATTTAAAATCTGCTTGGTTTAAGTAATGATACATCTCGGATACACATATTTACATTTATTTATTAACACAAACTAATGCAATGTGATCACAATGATGGTGTTGCTATGTTACAGACACATTTTGTCTGAGTTACAATTATCTAATTACGTGCAAGTAATAACAACATCACTTTACTGGCACATCCTGTCATTTAAATACGACACAAGGATCATGTAAAATATTTCAGGTAAGTTCTTATTAACAACACTTTTCCATACCTTTGTTCACCATTTCACCAAGTGCCTTTGCAACTTCCATCATTACTGCAGTCCCAGTGTTTGGGTTGACTCCGCCGTTAAACCACGCATCGTAGTGACACCCCACAATCACATAGCGATCTAACAACACCACAGTGAAATAATCTTGCATCAGATGTGTGGATATTGTCTGCAAAAAGCTAGAATGTAGATCTAGTGAATGAGGAACACGGTAGGAGTTGGTGGTACAGCGTGGAACTGAACGTAGAACACGGTAGGAGTTAGTGGTACAGCGTGGAACTGAACGTAGAACACGGTAGGAGTTAGTGGTACAGCGTGGAACTGAACGTAGAACTCAGTAGGAGTTGGTGGTACAGTGTGGAACTGAACGTAGAACTCAGTAGGAGTTGGTGGTACAGCGTGGAACTGAACGTAGAACACGGTAGGAGTTGGTGGTACAGCGTGGAACTGAACGTAGAACACGGTAGGAGTTGGTGGTACAGCGTGGAACTGAACGTAGAACACGGTAGGAGTTGGTGGTACAGCATGGAACTGAACGTAGAACACAGTAGGAGTTGGTGGTACAGCGTGGAACTGAACGTAGAACACGGTAGGAGTTGGTGGTACAGCATGGGACCGAACGTAGAACACGGTAGATGGTGGTACAGCATGGGACTGAATGTAGAACACGGTAGGAGTTGGTGGTACAGCATGGGACTGAATGTAGAACACGGTAGGAGTTGGTGGTACAGCATGGAACTGAACGTAGAACACGGTAGGAGTTGGTGGTACAGCATGGGAACTGAAGTAGAACACGGTAGGAGTTGGTGGTACAGCATGGGACTGAATGTAGAACACGGTAGGAGTTGGTGGTACAGCATGGGACTGAATGTAGAACACGGTAGGAGTTGGTGGTACAGCATGGAACTGAATGTAGAACACGGTAGGAGTTGGTGGTACAGCATGGACTGAATGTAGAACACGGTAGGAGTTGGTGGTACAGCATGGAACTGAATGTAGAACACGGTAGGAGTTGGTGGTACAGCATGGAACTGAATGTAGAACACGGTAGGAGTTGGTGGTACAGCATGGAACTGAATGTAGAACACGGTAGGAGTTGGTGGTACAGCATGGAACTGAATGTAGAACACGGTAGGAGTTGGTGGTACAGCATGGAACTGAATGTAGAACACGGTAGGAGTTGGTGGTACAGCATGGAACTGAATGTAGAACACGGTAGGAGTTGGTGGTACAGCATGGGACTGAATGTAGAACACGGTAGGAGTTGGTGGTACAGCATGGAACTGAATGTAGAACACGGTAGGAGTTGGTGGTACAGCATGGAACTGAACGTAGAACACGGTAGGAGTTGGTGGTACAGCATGGAACTGAATGTAGAACACGGTAGGAGTTGGTGGTACAGCATGGGACTGAATGTAGAACACGGTAGGAGTTGGTGGTACAGCATGGAACTGAACGTAGAACACGGTAGGAGTTGGTGGTACAACATGGAACTGAACGTAGAACACGGTAGGAGTTGGTGGTACAGCATGGAACTGAACGTAGAACACGGTAGGAGTTGGTGGTACAGCATGGAACTGAACGTAGAACACGGTAGGAGTTGGTGGTACAGCATGGGACTGAACGTAGAACATGGTAGGAGTTGGTGGTACAGCATGGGACTGAATGTAGAACACAGTAGGAGTTGGTGGTACAGCATGGGACTGAATGTAGAACACGATAGGAGTTGGTGGTACAGCATGGGACTGAATGTAGAACACGATAGGAGTTGGTGGTACAGCATGGGACTGAATGTAGAACAGGTAGGAGTTGGTGGTACAGATGGGACTGAAGTAGAACACGTAGATGGTGGTACAGCATGGGACTGAATGTAGAACACAATAGGAGTTGGTGGTACAGCATGGGACTGAATGTAGAACACGGTAGGAGTTGGTGGTACAGCATGGGACTGAATGTAGAACACAGTAGGAGTTGGTGGTACAGCATGGGACTGAATGTAGAACACGGTAGGAGTTGGTGGTACAGCATGGGACTGAATGTAGAACACGGTAGGAGTTGGTGGTACAGCATGGGACTGAATGTAGAACACGGTAGGAGTTGGTGGTACAGCATGGGACTGAATGTAGAACACAGTAGGAGTTGGTGGTACAGTGTGGAACTGAACGTAGAACACGGTAGGAGTTGGTGGTACAGCATGGAACTGAACGTAGAACACAGAAGGTCAGTGACATCTGACATAGCAGAACATGGAGTCAGTTCATCTCCCTCCATCTGCCCCCCTCCATGGAGCAACAAAATAAGCTGCATAGTCATCACCTGTTATTGTGATTGACCTTAAACTTGTTCCTACTGATCATGTAATTCACTGTTTGAATGCAGCGTAAAACCGCAGCACGATTTCGCTCTTTAAAATCACTTCACACCTTAACAGTGACTTTTCCAATGGGATGTCACAGATACAAGATACTCAGCGGCAGTTTTATGTATTTTGAAAAAAACACTTGGTACATTTTATTTAGAAATTTTGTTTAAAAACGGAGTGCCACAGTGAACTGGGAGGACGAGTATGGGCTGACATACCTGGTTCTTCATCACCTTCTATAAGACCAAACACATTGGTCACTGCTCGTTCCTCCAAGAGATTGTTAACCACCAGCTTAACCGTCCTACAACATCAGTAACACCTGTCAGCAACACCTATCAGCGACGCCTGCCTGTAACACCTGTCTGCGACACCTGTCTGTAACACCTGTGAGTGACACCTGTGAGTGACACCTGTGAGTGACACCTGTGAGTGACACCTGTGAGTGACACCTGTCAGTGACACCTGTCAGTGACACCTGTCAGTGACACCTGTGTGTAACACCTGTCAGTGACACCTGACTATAACACATGTCAGTGGCACCCTGTCTGTAACACCTGTCTGTAACACCCTGTCAGTGACACCTGTCAGTGACACCCTGTCAGTGACACCCTGTCAGTGACACCCTGTCAGTGACACCTGTCAGTGACACATGTGCATGCAACGTTTGTCATCAAGTGTTCTGTTCTTATGTTGACTTAGAAAACAAGCATTTGTGTTGAACCTGTCAACCGTGACGAGGGCAACAAATGGGTGTTGAAAGGTCCACGTTGAGCAAATATGAATTCAGAAAGGTAACATAACAGTTATTACAACCACTTCCAAATCATGATCATAAATGAATCCAGAAGTAACTTATAATCTGATGTATTAAAGCTGGTGTAATTTACAAATATAATATTGTACCTGGGCATACTGTGAAACTGTGCACACTATTAATATAAATCAGCACACAGCAGATGTAATACAATTTCCATCGTAATTGATGTGTTCATAAAGTTTCTCATGATCTAACAACAGAACATATGCAGCAATAATCTGAGTTTCTCCCACTCACATGTTGTGGGTACTGGTTTGTTGCCCATGTCCATTTGTTGAATTCCCATCAAGTCTTGCTGCATAACTTGAAACAAAACATGCACAAAAGTTCTGATCAGCATGTAAACTGGACGACACATTTGTAGGATGCAATGTAGAACATGTTGCATTAATTGTTTATTCTACACTGAAGTAAAAATTTGGACAATTTTGTTCACCTCATGTTGTTCGTGTCTTTTGGAAGAGACACAATAAACAGTTGAAAGTTTTTATCTGCTGTCTTTCCCAAGGGAAATAAAAAATCCCATGCAGGGGGATGCACAACTTGCAGTGGCTTATGTAAGTCTACAGAAGGGTCACTATGAAAATCAAGCTCGACATTTCTCTAGTCATAAATGTGAAGCTAACATGAAGTGATGAGCTCCCATAAGAAGAAGATACCATCATCAAAGACAATGTTCATGAATATCATAAATTAATGTAATGGAAATAAATGTGAACAATGAGAATGACTACTGATTCCCACTGTGGAAAAGATATATATATATATATATATATATATATATATATATATATATATATATATATATATATACAGTGTAATGATGAGTGTATATATATATTTGTATATATATATATATATATATAAATATATATATACATTATAGATTATACAGTGTATATATATATATATATATAAATATATATGTAATAACATAAATGATATATAAGAAGAATATACCATAATCAAAGACAATGTTCATGAATATCATAAATTAATGTAATGGAAATAAATGTGAACAATGAGAATGACTACCGATTCCCACTGTGGAAAAGATATATATAACATATATAAGACAGTTTTATAGAACATATAGATAAATATTCTCCTAGTTCTGTTTCATGTAATATGTACTTCATATAAAGGAACTGGTAAAAATTATATATAATATATATGTATATATATATACTCCATTATTTTCTGTGCATCATCGTATCCTGTTGGTTGTACAGGTATCCTTGGCACATTGGCTTCAGATATCGGGATCCGCAAAACTCCATCTACAACCCATGTGCACCATCATCTGAGCAACTCTTCTGTGTATGGAGGTCAAATATGATGAACTTCCTGTCTAAGCTATCAAATTCATATCCAGGACCACTGCCACAAACAGAGTGCAAACTGTATGTTGGTAACTGGGTAACTTATTTACTATGCAGCTTGCGTGCATTGACTTTATACACAGTTATAAGGGAATGAGAGGATTAGAGGATGCGTAAAGTAAACAACAAGTGACAAATGGACGGGCTAAGGGAATAGCTGGAGTGAGAGTGTTTATAAATATATAATAAGTTAATTATAAGTGTATACACATATCTACCGGTACTCCCTTTAAAAGTACATTTCTTCATTATTTTCTATCCTTTTACGTAACTTATTATTAAGTAGTTATTTAGTTGATTTGATTTGTTTCTCATGTTGTGTGTCGTAAACCGATTGATTGATAAAAGTGATGAACATGCATTCAACTAATAACCTTTTAAATAATTTCAATTAGATTTCTTAAACATTATTTAACAGAGTTACAAACTGCATAAAAATAACTTGCCAATGCTGGGAAATTCGGGCGTAAGTGGGTCACCGAAACTTGGAGGACGCACAGAGTCTGACCGGGCTGCCCAACCGGGCAACCACCAGTTTTCCGGAGTGTGTTTGGGCACCTTGGACGGATGCACGTGAGCCGGGTCGGGAAACAGGATTACCCCCACAGCTCCCCATTTCTCCGCATTCCTTACCTGTGCAGGTAGATGACCATTACTGACATCAAATGTGATTAAATGTGGTTAAATTAACTATTTACACTATCCAACTTCAAAATATAGGATGCAATAATTCGCATCAGTGCATTTTTAACGGTATCAACATTATTACAAAGTAAATAAGGTTAATATAAAATCTCAGATTAAGCTTTTGTTTTGACTATCTTTGTCGGTGTCCTGTGATAATCCTCCATTTAAAATTAAAAAAACATTGAATGTGCATTGTAAATTGCCACAAACTGTGAGCAACAACACAAGTTTAGAACATGTATTGTTTTTTAAATGGTACAAAGACACTTCCCCTAAAACAAACCATAGCAAAGACCCTATCCCTAAAAGATAGTTGAGCTAAATTGCAATATATGATCTATGGAGATGGTGGCAGACACGTATGTTTTTACTGACTGCGACAAGTACCTTACCTTGATTCCACTGCAAATATTTCCATATCGCATAATGACGATCTTATTTGTGCACGATACAGATTTTACATGCAGCTGGTGGAAGTCTGCTTCTTCGCCATAGTTCGCATACACCAGCGCCCCCTACAAACAGCATTAGTCATTTCATTACAAGATCGTGCTGTGGTGGTTAACTCTTTTATGGTGTTAGAATATTCAATATGGCAGCGCTTCAAGTTTTTTCCTTGTTACTTAATCCAATACAGTACTCCCGTACTCGAACTAACATCTAATGATAATAATTACCGGTAGGTAACTTCCTTTGCCCCTAGATGACGAGAAACCAAGCTCAGTGGCAAATCATGACAAAAGGGTCGGTCAACCTCAAAACCGATAATTAGTATTCAAGTTGTCAACAGCTGGATGGATAGGCAAGGATAGGGCAAGGAGCTATTGTCGATATACAGCTGTACAAGTTTATACAAATAATTTTTTATGAGTGCAGAATTGTGTAGTACTTTCAGTTGGGAACCTACAGAACTAATGAACCAGGTGGCGCCATTACGCAACTCGGGCCGAGTTTCAAAGGATGCACATTCGCCAATGTTGAGAAACAGGTTTTACACCAAAGCATGCCTGCCTGGTCTGAATGTTGAACTAAAAGTGTTGCAGTGTCAGGCGGACGAGCGAACAAGTACACTATTGCACTGTCTCAAATTGTAATGGTGCATTGCAATGATATGTCTTTGAAATGATACAACATTGCACAAAAAAACAAATGTAAAGGCTACCACAGGAAGCACAAACTACTAGCTTCAAGACGCTTCATTGGATGTTTGTATAAACAGTTCACAACATTTACAGTTTTTGATTTACCGTCAGCGGTTTATGTGCTGTGCCAATGACGTGTATGTTATCACTACAATGTTAAACACGTCTATTTTCTCATATTCTCTGTCATCTTTAATAATGCATATGGTGTTCTCATTTGGAAAAATTATCAAGATACATGTAAACCGACATATTCAGGTTTTGCTATTTCGTTATTAGCTAAAATGAAACTTGGTATTTGAAATACATTAATTACAATTATAGACATATTACATAATCTGTAATGAAAGACAGTAATATTACAATTAAATCAACCTGAACTTTCAGCAACAACAATTACACAGTTCAACTGCAATTATTATTACTATTATTAAAACAAACCCACAGAATCTCTCCTGTGTAAGAATCTTGCTATCAAGTGAGATATTTAAAATTATGTAACACGGATGCTAAACAAAATGTTTCACCTGAACAGTCCCATTGGGAGAAAATGCATTGTAGGGATGAGTCATTTCTGGATGATTAATACGGGGCAAGCCACTGTATGTGACGTCTAAAGCCACTGAGCCATTGGGCCGCAGCAAATGCACAGTGTTTGGTTCCGTCCTACAACACAGACGCGTGCACGGCTTGACAATAACACTGAGTATCTAATGCTGATCTCAGCATCACGAATGTCATTTGTGTCGTTTCTATTCAAATATGATGTCATTTAGTATTGTTTTATATATAAACAACATTGAATAGTTAATTTTTAGTATATTTATTTATTGAAATACCAGCAGCGTGACTAATTTTAAACCCTCTATAAACTAAAGACTTCCGTGTCTATTCATCATGTACGGTTTTGCTCCCTCCTGCAACAAATCTTGTTATCTGTTTACATACGTGAGAGAAACTATAAGAAACAAAAGTGTACATAAGAAATTCCAACAAAATGAGCAAGAGGCATTACTATTATCAACACAATGATACATACCAGTTTACGTATGAGAGGTTGACGGAGTACGAGGACACGCTCACTTTGAGGTGATACTTCTCCATTTGTTTCTTGAGGGTGTTTCTCAAGATGGTGTTACTGGCCGTCCCAGAGAAATGAACACTGCCTGTGTACTGTCTGCCAGACATAACAACGGAGGTTAAACTACCAATTCTTATAGAAACACAACAACATTCTTACTTGACAATAAGTTCACCTTTAGTCTAATATTTCAGGAAAATAATGGTCCAACAGAAACCCACAAAATTATGTATGGGTTACATATTGTCATAAAAAAGTGTTTAAATGTTCTCAGTATTGTCTGCATAAATTTAATATTGAACTTATATTTAGGGTTTCTGAAATAGTACACTGATTTCTTATAACAATTTGCAATTACCCGGGGGTACGTAATAATTACAGTCTAACAGTGACAGTAGCTACACAATGACATGTACTGTACAAGTACTGTGACTTACCGCAAGTGTGTCATGTACTGTACAAGTGCTGTGACTTACCGCAAGTGTGTCATGTACTGTATAAGTACTGTGACTTACCGCAAGTGTGACATGTACTGTACAAGTACTGTGACTTACCGCAAGTGTAACATGTACTGTACAAGTACTGTGACTTACCGCAAGTGTGACATGTACTGTACAAGTACTGTGACTTACTGCAAGTGTGACATGTACTGTACAAGTACTGTGACTTACCGCAAGTGATTCTTGATGCTCTCACGCTGGATGTATTTCTGTAGTTCTTTACTGATATCTGAACTGTAAGTCTGAAATCAAACGAGCAAGTGCAGAACTAGATCAATGTGTATCGGAATGCGCTGTCATCTAAGTTGACAACGTACCACAAAGGCGGTTTGGTCGTCTCAAAGAACCGTGGGGGAGAGAAATTACTATAGTAGTGCCAACTATGATGGGGAACACTTAAATGACAAAACTAAAAAGCTACACTCTTGTTGGCTTGTTAACACACACACACAAAACGTCACCCCCCCTAGTTGTGAGACTGGCAGAGAAACGAGTGAACGTATAAACAAAGAAACACACAGAGACAGGGCCTCAGTTTGACTGTACCCAACTTGCCGACTCACCTGGTAGCCATCGCGGTACGCGCACTCACGGGGACGGATGAACTTCTCCTGCACGTTGCGGCGCAGTGCGAAGCCAATGATGAGACCCAGCAGGAAGATGACAGAGAAGATCATCACTTTGAGGAGCATCCCCTTGCGCCCACTGAAGATGCTGGGCTTCGGAGGCTGGGGCCCATCCATGCGCTGGTAGTCAACCTCCACCTCATCCCTGTCACTCTCCCACTTGCTGCTGGGCATCTTGACCCTGGTCAGTTATCGCACTGGTCACGGGGGGCTCTGCTTTGTCACGGTGCTATCCAATGGTCACTGTGTCACTGTCCAATGTCAGACGAGTCTCTGTCAATAAAACAACAACATTCTACATTCATATAGTGCTCGATGACGCTTCCCTGATTGCATGAATATTTATAAAAATATTCCATTTTTTTAATATAAAATATTATTAGAAACCACATAGGTAAACATAAACAAAAGTATACAGTTTATACCATGCCTTTCCAATATTTGTTTATCGTGGCACGCTGGACTTTGTCAAAAACATCTGAAACACTATTTCAATACTTAAAAGGATTGCCTGTAGCACACAAATGTTGCTGTGGTTGCATATTCATATCACCCCACAACACAACTACAACTATTTATTATTAAACACACCATAACTATTCACTGTGACATTATGATTATCTAACATTAAACTTTATGTTTTCATAATCAAGGCATTCCTTCATAAAACAATTAAGAATGACAAGTGTTTCTGCGCTGGAACTTCTGGATGCCACCTAAGCAGGCTTTTTGAAAGACTCATCCATGACCAACTGTATGACCATGTCACTAAACATAATATCCTAAATCCGTTTCAATCAGGCTTTCGACCTGGGTATTCAACAACCACAGCTCTGCTTGATGTATCCGACTCCCTATTTGACCAACGACAGCACTGTAACACCACAGGTGCCATATTCCTTGACTTACTTTGATACTGTAGATACAAACATATTGTTACATAAACTCTCTGCCATTGGTTTCGAGGAAATAGAATTGTTTTGGTTTAGGGATTATTTTACTAACCGGACACAACATGTAAGATTTAACGGAGCTGCATCCAGTGTGTCACCAATCAACTTTGGTGTGCCCCGGGGTTCAGTATTGGGGCGGCTACTGTTCACCCTGTATATCAATGATTTACCGAGCATGGTTAAGCACAGTAAGTTGGTTCTGTACGCTGACGATACAGCTTTCTTTGTCTCTGGGAAATGTGTAGAAAACATCCAGATGCAACTGAATGATGACTTAAATACCGTTAGCCAGTGGCTCAATGTCAATAGATTGACTCTGAAAGCAACAAAAACTAAAACTATGCTCTTTGGTACTCAACAACATCTGTCGAAACAGGAGGGGGTGACTTAAACTCAACATTAACGGGGAATCTTTAGGACAGGTCTGTTGCTTTAAATGGTTTGATCCTTCTTTAAACTGGAAAAAACATGTAGACTGCATTAGTAAAAAAATATCGTAACGCATTGGTGTGCAGTCATGAATTCGACCTTTCATCTCTACAACCACAGCAAAAACTCTCTTTAAAACTATGATCCCTTCATCGATTACGGGGACATCATGTGGTCCAAGGGACCTCAAAGTAATATCTAAAGCGAATATAAAAACTTCAGAACAAAGCAGGCAGAGTCATCCTACGCTGCAGGCGGTGAACTCACATATCAATCATGCATAGCTCACTCGGATGGCTAACATCATAAAACAAAATAAAGCTACACAAAATGTATCATATCTCCGGGGCAAATTTATACGTGCCAAAGACTTTCACTCCTACTCGACCAGAAATGCTAACTGTAATCTGTTTGTACCACGTGTCAGCTGCAATGACGCTAAGAACCTTTTCTGCTATGAGGGAGCTGTGCTTTTCAATAGTCTAAATAACACTGTCAAAACTAGTCAAAGCTACAAACAGTTCTTGAAAAGATCAATGTAAAACATGTTTTAACCACGTTATATAGAGTAATTCAACAAGCTGTGTTGTTGGCAGCTTATACCATGTTTGTATCTTATTGTAGATTTTATGTTTTAATTTAATTTATATTTTATGTCTGTTACATCATATATCTTACTATTTTACTTCTTTTAATATTGCATGTCTATACGATTGTGTGTATGAGGACCTCACTGAAAAGATATCGAGTGTATATTTTAATGTACACTGTATTTAGCTGAGCCAGCCTGAATAAATATAATATATCAAGTGTTTACACAAAATGACACTTCCTGTCATTCTATTGTAATTATGCATTAATCTGATGTGGTAACATTTACAATCACACCTAGGCTAGCCTCACACATGCATGCATTTAAACCCACCACCACTACTTGCATACATTATATCACGTAACTTTTTTAAAGCACACATCAAATTACGGGTGTTTTTGTTCCAAGTCCCAGTAGGCTTTCACCCGCTGGAGCATTGGCACCCATTAATTTCAGGCTAAATTTAAGCCGTACATTATGGATAGCGCACAATACATTGTATATATGCATGAATGGTTGTTATCACGCTGTGACAGATATGGGCAACATCATCAGTTGTGTGGTGATGGTATGCATGGTAATGTTCCATGTGGATATTGATGCAGGGCAAGAAATGATGACGAACAAGGAAGGATTAATCCCTCGAGCAGAAATAAAGCTGTTAAACATCCCAGCGGGACAGGCAGAGAGATTAACATCTGCATTGCTGTGGAAGTAACCACATTCATCATGCCTGCCAGGCTGTGTCAAGTAACCACATTCATCATGCCTGCCAGGCTGTGTAGGTTTCTCTGGCAAACACATTAGGTTTGTTAACAAATGCACTTTAATGCTGTGCATTTGAATGTGCAAACTTTAAATGTTCAGTGCGTTTGCTTTGAAAGTGTGCCTAAATATTTGTACTGAAATATGACACCAACATTTCATTGTTCAAATATGCAACCAAATGCATTTCCAGTGCAAAAGTGTCAATTTAATTATATAACTTAATTACATATAAACACAAACACACACACACACACACACACACACACACACACACACACACACACACACACACACACACACACACACACACACACACACACACACACACACCACCACACACACACAACCCACCCACACTTATATAGGTGAATAGTGCTCAAAGAATTTCCTGTGGCAGTTACGTTAATATGATATTAACAATGATGAACATATTACTTTATTAACTTGTAGCCCAATGCGGTTATACCTTGTCTTATACGTAGTTCTAAATACAAAATGTATTAACGATAATTAATTTTTTCATTATACTAGAACAATGCTTGCCTGCCTGTATATGTTAAACACACATGCTGTAACAGTCATAATTATGCCAACATGACTTTGTGTGCAATCTGTTATAATCGACCACCTGTCTTGAACGAACACTTTTGTTGGGCTAGAGGGACGGTCGCTCAAGAAGTTCTTACTTTTTACATATATATATATATATATATATATATATATATATATATATATATTATATATATATATATATAATACATATATATATAATATATATATATATATATATATATATATTGTACCAATCTTTCATAATTTATGAAATATGTAATAAATTAATAAAATACTGTAAAGATGTCAGAAGCAGAAAGTGCTACATGTTGGTGGAGTGACAGAAACATCATGGAACTATTCTCTGATGCAGGAACACATTTTTCACAACAGTTACCCTCTTGTTTGGTCATACACGTATGTGATGGATGCAGCTTGAGACTGGTTAAAATTTTATGTTGCAATGATAAATTAAAACGTTTAATTATTATAAAAAAAACATCTACACATGCAACCAAAAACATTTGTTAATCCTAAACAATTACATAATTTTTGCATTTCAGTCACTTAAAACATGAACACATCAGTATGTCAATATAAAGAAAAAGAGGAAGACCAATAAAAAGAGGTAAGGACAGTGTAAAGAATGATATGGTGTTGAGAAAGACATGAAAAACTGCAACAAGTGACACTGACTCGTACTCTAGGCCGACCCGTGAGGCAACATGGTGAGAGAAGAAGATAAAGATGAGGAATCATTACAGTGACTGACATTTGCAAAATCACATACACACATTGAAGAATGAAAACTTAATAAACCTTACAATAAACTTACATTTTATTTGTTTGTTTTAAATGTATCCAATATTTTTTTATTTGTATAAATTTAGTATGACTGTTAAAGAAACATGAAGTGTGATCAAGTATAATTTTTGTTCATCTTTATATTCTCTATAATTTTATATGTCTTGCATTTTAAAATGTAAACAGTTTTCAATGTTTTAAACTTAAAAGCAGAAGTCATTGAAAATACGAAGTGTCTACGCATATGTGAGCTGTAACTTTAGACCTGTGGCCTAACCATACGTGAGGATGTGCACGCATCTGTTTTTCAATTCTGCGCATATTGCGTAAATCTTGTCGCACCGATACAGTGGAATGACATGAAGGGGCGATGTTTTTGACATATTTTTAATCTGAGTGCTAAAGATATGGCAGTAGAGCTTATGTATATAAAATTCATGTGCGGGGAAACTCACATACTTTTGGAACTGACTAAAGATAAGGCTCACGTATGAAAATCATACGCGTGCGCCTATCGAATGCTGTACCTTTAGACAAACGATGCTAAAAATACAGCTCATGTAACCAAAAATAACAGCATACGCATGCGCAGAATGATTGCCATACTTTTAGACTGGCGGCCTAAACGTACGGCTCACATACACGTAGCCACTGCCTTGAAAATATTATCTTTCAGGAGTAATTGCAGATATTGAATTTTTTTGTACAAATCAAGTCACATGCTCTGCTATGACTCGATCTGTTGAGTTGCACCAGTCTGTGACTCTGCATCATGCGTTGCTGTTAATTGTAATTCTAGATGCTTTGGGTATTACACACAAAGTTGTTAGTCCTAGCTTGCCCTGGGTGGTACACATGTTTGCCAATCAATGCAATGTGATGACATAAACCAATAGTCTAACATGTGAGGACATCATGCTACTAAACATACTGTACATAATTTTGGCCTGTTTATTACTGGTCTATTATTAGACAAATTTAGGGCAACCGTAGCCGTAGCCGTAGGCGTAGACGGTGCAGTCGGGTGCCAGTCACCTTGCCTTGTACCGTGCAACTCTTTCGGTTGGCTGGGTGTCACTTATACCAGAACGTTCTGAATAGCTTAGGCCTGTCGACTTGAAGGCAGACAGCTTGTCAGACAGATACCGAAAGATTCTCGGTTTTTGCGTACGTAAGCTGAGTATGCCGACAGCTTGCCAGTTCAACGTCAACGAATATTTACCGTGGGTGGGTATACTGTTCGCTGTGATCTTCTATTTTCACTACCTACCAGGTTTGTAACTTGTCACACGTCGTGCGCATTATAAACTTGTTATGCTTGCAGCACACGCAACAAAGCATCGCCCTAAAAAAGCAGACGGCCCCCGTACGTGCGATCCTCCGCTGTCAAGTCGATGAATCATTACTCGACCCCTAGCGGCACATCGATGCGTATTTTTTTTACTCGAAAGCGCCCCAAGCGTTTAACTTGAGAATCATAATTTGGATTTGTCTTGGTTACCCAGGCTCGATGACGTACATAATCGGGGAAAACATTTCAGCTTGTGACACATACGTCATCGCGCTTGTGAACGCGGGCAAATTAAATGCAGTGTTCTGGTGTTGTTACCAGGGATCATGAATAGATATGTTATTTTATTCTCAACCAGATACTCAGAAGGTATATGACTAGTTTACACGGTGCTGTCTTGTAGTCTTGGTGCCCATTCTTGTCAGGGCCAAGCCCAACCAAAGCAGTCTTGGCCTGCCTTCGCTTCTTCGAACTTCATGATTCAGTTACCCTGGATCATGGATGGATTGTCCTGGCCTGGGCACAGTCATACAGTCACTAATCTGAACTAGGACAGGGAATACGTAAACCATAATTATTTGTGAAGAATGTTGGGATCATGTCAGCTTTAGGGCAACAGCTTATCTAGATAAAACAGGGGTGTAGTACTGGTAGTCAGGGTTCCTACTGTGTTAATGACTTGTGGATGATTGATTACCCTGTGGGGCTGGGCTGTGGGCTGTGCTCCTGGGGGGCTGTCTGACCTGTCTCTTAACAAAGCATAGCATGCTGTATTGTGCAATTCTAAACTGTGATAGTACATTTTATGTATGGATGAGGGCAGGTGGGGGTCATTCTACTTGTTTATATTTATACTTTTGTGTGATTGTAATATTTCAATAATGTTTTTAATGTTTATGTCTGTGTTTTAGTGTGATTTTAGTATTCTTTGCTTATATATATATATATAATATATATATATATATATGGAGTAATCATACTCATGCTCGAGTACATTGATCCAGAAAGCACAATTTTATATTTTTGTAGTTCAACTTCAGCACATCATTCAGCACCCACTGCCACTGAGTAAACAGCTGAGAGTCTTGTCATTATTTATCATGTTTCTGCTAATTATATGCTTATGCATAAGCCGTCACATGCAAGGACAGTCAAATGAAATTTGTGTAGCACTTGATAAACATCAAGGCTTCAATCTTTGCATCAGTCAGGCGACAGCAGAATAAAATACAAATATGATGCATGTAAACATTTCAAATGTTCCCTTTTTAAATGTCAAATACACATGATCAAATACAATAACAACATTTCAAATCCAGGGGATCGTACTAAAAATGACATCCAATTCAAATATGTAATATATCAGATGGGACTTGTTTAAACACAGAATAGTTGTCGATTTTAACAGGTTTACAGTTTACACTTAAACATAATAATTTTGCAGCTAACCACCCAAACCCAGTCAGGATTCTGGAGGTGGCAACCAGTCATTCATATAGTACAGGTGGGGCTGTGGCATGGCTCCTAAAGTTACAATTCAAGATGTTATCTCCTGCAGTGCTTACCAGGGACTGTTACAATATAACTTTGAAAATATTACCAGTACTACAGTAAGCAGGAGGGTCAGGAGATGTGACTTCTCTAGGGAGAGAAGGTATTAATTAGGGAAATCTGACTGCATATTTACTTAACTGAAATGCTCAACAATAATAGAAAATTAATAGCTCAATTAATATCACATTTACTAGATTACTTATAATATTCCCATTTCTATCTGTCTAATATATTTGGATGCATCTGTTCATATGAAAAATATTAATCGTGACAAATAATCGTGAGTACGATTACTTTGATAATGTACTCAAGTACAAGTACGATTACTTTGCTTTTTGGATCAATGTACTCGAGCATGACTATGAATACTCCATATATATATATATATAAGATAAGCTAAAATACTAAAATCACACTAAAACACAGACATAAATTTTAAAAACATTATTGAAATATTACAATCACACAAAAGTATAAATATAAACAAGTAGAATGATGCCCTCATGACCCCCACACGCCCTCATCCATACATAAAATATAAAATGTACTACCACAGTTTAGAATTGCACAATAATACAGCATGCTATGTTTTGCTAAAGAGAGCCCCCCAGGAGCCCAGCCCACCAGGCTAATCAAGTCATCCATGGCATAGGTCATTAACACAGTAGGAACCCTGACTACTACACCCCTGTTTTATAATAGTAGACTGGTCTAGATAAGCTGTGCGCCCTAAAGCTGACATGATCCGAATGTTGCACATTGTTGCCACAATCAAAAGAAAGATGTCGATTAAACATCCGAAACAATTCATTTGCATACCGATCTACTGATGTATGGAATAGTCTGCCACAGTCTGTGGTAGATGCTCCATCAGTCCAATCATTTGAAGTAAGAATTGATAAACTATGGAAAAATCATCCTATAAAAAATGATTTTACTGCACCACCTCTACTATGGACTGTGTCACCTTTAGACGCATGCGCACAGTCTCAAAACAATGCTCAAGACAGAGCTGGCACAAGAGGCAGGAATGCCTAATACTAGCCAGAAAAGGACCTGTAAGAACCTGTAAGAACAATCAACATGATGCGAAATGGATGATGATGACTTTTCAATTCCAATGTTGTACTGAAAAAAATGATAACTACTTATGTTATGTGAGAGAGCCAGAATTAATCCCTTTTCTTAAAATTGAGGAAACTAAGTTGAATTTTATAGGCATATTGTTGGATAGATCTAGGTTGGATCATTACTATCCATGCATAATTTTGTTTAATGCTGATGCTTAGATATTCAGCCTTCAAGCCATAAAAATTAGGACCAGGCATCTAAAATAATTAAGTAAAACAAAAAGGCATTTGAAAAAAAAAATATAGTAAACTTGCGGTACTTTGTCATAAATCAATGTTTACATCTGTCACACTACCCCGCAACATTGCATTGCTAAAATCCTATAAAATTAAACCATAACCAATCATCTCAGTCAGTGTCTGGTGCATGTTCTAGCTATGCACAAAGTCATCAGAATGAACAAAACTAAAGACAACATATTGCAGTTATGATAAATCACTGGTTCCCTAGCAGCATGTTATGCATAGTGACACAGTCACCTAGTTTGGTGTTAGCCCACTGATATTAGTTTTGCAGATTTAAAATGTTCACCCATCTACAAACCAGGGATGGAGTAATCATACTCATACTCAAGTACGAGTACTTTTTGAGTAATCGTACTCGAGTACAAAGCAAAGTAATCGTACTTGTACTCGAGTATATTACCAAGTAATCGTACTCATGATTACTTCTCACGATTAATTTTTTTTCATATAAACAGTTGTGAGCAAATATGTTTGACAGATAGAAATGACAATATTAGAAGTAATATAATTAATGTAATATTAATTGAGCTATTAATTTTTTGTTACTGTTGAGCATTTCAGTTAAATAATTATTCAGTCAGATTTCCTAATTAATACCTTCTTTCCCCATAGAAGCCACATCTCCTGACCCTGCTGCTTACTGTAGTACTGGTAGTACCAAGTTATATTGTGACAGTCCCTGGGAAGCCCTGGAGGAGATAAGCATCCTCTAACATTTTGCTTTGTAATTTTAGAAGCCATACCACAGCCCCACCTGTACTGTTTGCTCTGTCAGTATGGTGTGAATGACTGGTCATGGTTCTTATGGTCCACCGTTCCTACATCCAGAATCCTGACTGGACCTGGGCGGTTAGCTGCTAAATCCCTGTCTAATGTGTTTAATTAAGTGCAAACTGTAAACTTGCCTACAGAGGTAAAAGCAAAAATATATTGTTTGTTATGTTAAGCCAGGAGGTCCGTAATCACTGCTAGGATCTTGTGGGTTTTGTGAAGAAGTGTCACAGCTCACCTTCAAAGTCAGCCAGGAGACCAGAATATCCTGGTGCTAGCTTAGAGTGTGACTAAAGAACAAATGGGATATTGACCTATGGTCATTGTCAGCCTAGGTGCTAATCCATCCTCTGGCTCTGAGCAAACAAAAGTTGTGATCACTGCAGGGCCATGGAGGACATCTGATGTTAAGTGTCTTCATCAGTAATTAGCACTGTTGGGTGAAGTTGCAGTGAAAGTAATCAGTTTGGCAGGCATTACACGTGTCCGTGAAAACGAAATATTGATACTGACAATGTATTTGTAAAAGTATTTGAAAATATCAAATACTTTAGAAAAATAATTAAATACAAATACATTTAATTCCCAAACATCAAATACAAAACTCAAAACAATATTTAAAAACTTTCAAATACAAGTGTATTTGACCACATGTCTTATATATTTGAATTGGATACCCCTTTGAATATGACCCCCTGTATTTGAAATGTTGTTATTGTAATGTATTTGATCATGTGTATTTGACTTCTAAAATAAACAGAGAACATTTGAAATTATTAAATGCATCATATTTGTATTTGATTAAGAAACCATAACTTTTAAAGTATTAATCCAGCATTAAATGATTCATTCAATACCTGAGAAAGTCGTATGATTATTAATAATAATAACACTTGGATAGTGGATAGCAGTAATAAGTTAGAACACTAGATAGTGACACAACAACAGAACAAGAATGACACCTAGGGATACCATGAAAGTTGCCTTTATGTTAGAAACAGGATATTCATTAAAGTAATCATGAAAGTAATCATGATTATATTCAATGTAATCGTACTCATACTCGAGTACATTCTAAAGTAATCATACTCGAGTACATTTGTTTTCTGAGTACTGTACTTGTACTGTACTCATGCATGTTCAAAGTAATCGTACTCGTACTCGAGTACATTTGTATTGTAATCACTCCATCTCTGCTACAAACAAACATTGGCTTTGCAGATGAAGCAGTGAAGATTCTACACAGCTACCTTCCTGTGAATGATGGGAACCATGCACTAGGCAGTCCGCGTCTCTCAGGAATTTCTCAAACTTTCTACAGTATTGTGAATTGTATGTTAAATTCTTCCGAAACTGAAGTAAGTGTACCGGGTACATTGTTTGTTCTTTTTTATATTTCTTGTATTCCAAAGCATGCATGCCCTTATTTAATGTTCCGACAAATTAAAACCAAGCTAATAAATTACAGAGCATTTAAATATGTTGGTGGATTTACTGCACTTGTGTAATATCTTATCAGTAGGAATGTAGCAATACATCAAACCATTGAAGTATCGGAATAGTCAGTGTTATATACTATCGACACAAAACTTACCAACTAATAGTACGAAGAAAAAAACGTTAATAGTAAACGACAAACAAATTATCAGTGTAACTTGAGTCATTGTGATAATGTTTGAAAGGATACTTTTCAATGTTATTTTAAAATTACATCTACATATTTATTGATTTAACATCAATAGTCATTGACTTTGGTAAACTCATGTATGACTTGACTGATAATTTATAATTTGTGACATTTACCTGGCTGTTAGCAATTCCATGCAATAATTATGACATGATTACAATTGTATTATACAGTAAAACTAAGCAAAATAATGAAATATTTTGTTAGGTTTGCCTTTCCTCTTGTAGAACCTTGCAAAAGATGAGAATATTTGGAGAGACTTGACGACTGAATCTTTGCAGAAGCTTAGTCACCCATCCGAAACTGAAACGTAAGTCTAGGATTCGCTCATGGCATGCACGTGGCTACTAAGGGGCATGTTCTGAACATTTGACCTACCCAGGTAACTATAATTACCGGGTATTCAGTTTTAATTGTGTTTTAGCTATTTTATGCTGAATAGTGTTCGATGTATTTGAGAGATAAGAACTAAGACAGTTCTTACCTTTACTTTTACTTTATGCATTAACTCTAGCACAGCTGCTAGAGTTAACGCAAGTAAAAATGCTGTTTTGTATTTAGTAGTAAGATCAAGCTTGGCAGGGGGTGGGAGGGCTGAAACATTTGAACAACTATTACCCAAACCTAAGATGAGCCTTTTTATTTCAAACATGTAACATACAAATCACTTTTTTTGTCTATGTAACACCTACAATATATAATATGACAATGATTGTCATATTAGTCAATGGTTGTTCTAGCATTTTAGCGCCCCCTTTAATATTTGAGCATAAAACCCACCCTGTTTTTTTCTCAGTTCTTGATCGTGGCCTGGTTATTAACTTAGTGCAGTCGTACTGATTCAGTAGGTTGTGCACTGAACTTATGATTAAATTATCCAGTGGTACCAACAAAAACACTGGCTAATTTATACTTTGCATTTCTCAGTATTCTTTGAATCGTAGGTGCATCGGTACAGACGACTTGGCAGAGAGACTTCACTTGCTGGCTGACAGACTCCCTCGGAAAGGTGGGTGTAATCACGACGTCTTGGCTTATATGACCCGATCACTTTAAATGATGGACTCAAAATCTCCATCACGCAAACCCCTTACCCCTTATATTTAATGTCAGAAGCACATTAGCGATTCAGGAATTTCAAATGAGTGGTTTCATATTTGAGGGGCCACGTTTGCTATGCAGGACTCACTGAACGAGTCCGTTAAATTTTAATGACAAGTATATTACTGTATAAGAAAGTTTGTCTAGTTGGATGTGGTCATCTAAGTATCTCAATGTTATAAATTACTCTTGTGATTACAATGAGTTGGTATGACGCAGCATAACAATCTCTGGTCAGTGAGTAGTTGTGTCATTGAATGCATTGACAATTTGACAAGTCTGCTGCTGTCTCTGTCCACAGGTGTTTTTGTTGACGTGGTCTGGTGGGTCGGTGACAAGAACAACAATGACATACCAATCGAGTAAGTCACAGCATCACTGACAACAGACTTCCGTTAAAGTTCTCTTTAATTTGTGATATTGGATTTTGCTTTAAAATGTTCTGGGATGATTATATTATATTATATTAATGCAACAGTCATAAATATCATAATTGGATATTTAATGCATTTTCTTGTAAGTGACTACATCGTGCAGTCTTTAATCCAGTAAATGTGGATGTCCAATATGGTATGGTTTGACCACTTTTATTTGTAATTCAGTTGTTGTGCTTTCATTACAGAGAGCATATGGAGCTGTATGGAGCACTGAAGAGACTGGTTGAGTGGAACGGAGCTCTTGTGTCACTAGTCACAGGAAGTGACAATGACATCTTGACACACTGGGCCGACATGTTGCGGGCTGACCTGAGGTCATTGAGTGACCTGGGGTCATTGCCCTTGCTGTGGAGAGGCGCCATCAACATCACATCTACAGACACAGTAAGAGCAACAGATCAACACCCACTAGTTTCTACTGTGTCTATCCATCTGTTTTTTGTAAATGTCTATCTAGCTGTGAGTGTGGCAGTCCTTCTGACATCTGTCTGTCTTTCTGTCCGTCCATCTGCAAATCTGCTAGCTGGCTGTGTCATTTTTTATGACATTGTTTCTTTTATGTGGTTAGGTACTGCATAAGGCAAAGTTCATAATATATATATATATATATATATATATATATATATATATAATTTACATGTATATATACATGTATATATATTATAAGTTCAAAAAGAACATTTGTGGTAATTAACAGCTCATGATGAATAACTAGAACAGTGCTTATGTACGTGTCATGTTAGGCTTAGGCATATCTATTTGTGTTTCATTTATGAGTGCAGATGTGTAAAATACTGACATGTCGCACCATAAACATTTGTTCTAATCTGTCATCAGATGGTATCTTCTGTCAAACTCAGTGGATTTGAGTTACGTGCTTTATATGAGAACATACAAGAGACACAGCTGACTTGTGACATGGCAGAACAGGTGAGACTTCAGTGACACCATACACCTGGAGAGGGAGAGAGGGAGAGAGAGAGAGAGAGGGAGAGGAGAGAAAGGGAGAGAGGGTTGGAGAATGAGAGTGGGAAAATAATAGAAGAGAGCGTATGAAAGAGAGAGAGGGGGGAAGAGGGAGAGAGACGGAGAGAGAGAGGAAGAGGAGAGAGGGAGAGAAAGACTGTCATAAATTGTACACATTGCAGGGTCAGCCTCGGGTATGTTCTGTGTTATTGGGCAATGCAGTTGTGTAATAATATATGTTTCTGTCCTGTGTTGTCAATAAAAACTGTCGTACGCCACATTTAGTCTCGTATGTTTTCAATGAATATTTCAATATGCCATATTTAATATCATTCGTTATTAATGAATACAGTTGTACGTCATATTTAATGTTAGACATCATTTGCTGCTCATGTGTTTTCAGGAGGTCGACATTGATCCACAGATTCTGTCCAGTCAGATGGAGTTCATAGCCGAGGTTCCTCTCAGTGAAGTTCCTGGCTTCTACATCACACATACGGCATATAAACTGTATCCTTTCTTGCACTTCTGCATATAACGTGCCACATGCTCAAGTCAAACCTCTGTTTTCTAGCTCTTGTCTGTGGTTGAATTGATAAATATACTAACTCTCAGTTGTATTCACCTCTGAATCATGATCATGTGACTACGGCATAGCTTTCTGGGATGAATCTGGGATATTTTCTTACTGTGTGCAATCTGTACGAGTAACATTATATGAATGTTATGTGACTGTTATTATACCCTTTGTTCATTCGTACATGCACACAAATATACACACATGTGTATTGTCATACAATGTATTGGTACACGACTGACTTACACTAACATTCTTTAACTGAGTCAGCCAGCTGTCCTCGCACAGTCCACTCAATGAAAAATCAGCAAAGTTTCTCGAGCGTCTGAGGCAAAATAAACAGGTTTGTTCAGTTTTATTTTATGCTGCAAACAATAGACTACATTTCTCATGGTTTTTTCAGATGCGTGTTGATTCTTTACATTACCATCAATACTGTAGTCTGCTCGAGACATATGCTGGTGTCATGTGACCATACAGATGACCACAGTGACCACAATACTGTATAGTGTTGTATTAGAGTATCTATATGTCATTTGGTATTTTTGCTCTAGGTGGCGATCTTATCAAATTTTTGTCAATATTTTGTATAATACCGGTAATGACAATATGGCAGTGCAAAGGAAGAGAACTGATTGCATAGTTTTAGCTATGCTACCTCATTATTTTAGCTATGCTACCTCATTATTTTAGCCATGCAATCTTAATGTTTTAGCTATGCTACCTCACTATTTTAGCTATGCTACCTCATTATTTTAACTATACTACCTCATTATTTTATCTATGCAATCTCAATGTTTTAGCTATGCTACCTTTTCATTGTAGTTATGTTACCATGTCATTTTAGCTATGCTACGTTATCGTTTTAGCTATGCTACCTTATCTGATCATCTTAGCTATGTTACCTCGTAATTTTTGCTATGTTACCTAGTTGTTTTAGCTATGCTACCTCATTGTTTTAGCTATGCTACCTGGTTCGTCTCGCCTATGGTCCACCAGTGACAGAAGACACTGCCAGGTTAAGAAAAAGACGAAAAGAAAAAGAAGAAAAAACAACCTGGAAAGAATTTGTTGTAGAAAATGCTGCTGATTTAACAAGTATGTCTGTCTTGAACCTAATTAAGATATTATATTTTACACATAATTCACTATACTGGATACTATTTTTACACTATGCTTAATTCAGATTATCTATAAAAAAAGTAATTTAAAATAGTCTTTGAACATTTGGCCTTTTAGACAGGAAGTACCAGTACTTTAAACACTTAGCCAATTTGAGAGGAAGTATTTTTAATTATATAACTGTTGAACTTGCCAGTTATAACCCGACCTGTGTTGACAATA
The DNA here is from genome assembly GCA_025642075.2 of Ridgeia piscesae. Lineage (NCBI taxonomy): Eukaryota > Metazoa > Annelida > Polychaeta > Sabellida > Siboglinidae > Ridgeia > Ridgeia piscesae. Next base: position 88,322 of record JAODUO010000450.1, read on the forward strand.
CACTGATTTGTTTCAGCTGGTTTGACGACAAAAGAATCACTTCATAACGTCTCTCATCACTCAATGCTGCTGCATGCGACACGGTCACCTCAAACACTGGACTCGCAAGTAGACAACACAATCCTTGCCTACCTGCTCCGCCCACTTGACCATCTCCATGGCAACGCACTTCACAATGTCACGATGACCCAACTGAGACAGAGCCAGGTGTCTGTGGAGACAGCGCCCCCTGGTGACAGTGAGGGTGTGTTGGAGTTGATCCGAGTGCTTCCTCATATCAGTGCCGATGTGCTGCTTCAGATTGAGGCGAATATAGAACGGTTGCAGACAGCGTTGATACTGGCGTGGAAAGGTGTGTGTCGTATTTAACATGAATATACGGGACATCTTTGTCTCCCATGAAGAGGATTACGATAACACGGCGACAGCAGTAAAATAAATAATAAGATAAAATTAATGTTTATAATGTTGTCTTTTTTGTAAGAATTTTTTTTTTTAAGGTAATCTGTATATTCCTGTAAAGTGCAATGTGCCTCTGAATGGTTTTATTGCTAGAGATATGGCGTAGACAAATACTTTTATTTATTATTATTTTTATTACTTACTTTGAAGCATATTTTGTGAAACGTACAACATTTCAACCCATCAGCTGTAAATTATGCTCCAAACTAAGTAGATTTCTTACAAAATAACCAAATCTTGGAGCCGTGAACAATATATTCTATATTGATGAAAATCTTCTTTTTGTTGAAACTCTTGAGATTACATGAAAGCGAATATAGAGTGGTTGTCGGTTTTATAATAATGTTTGTTGTCATGTAGAAGTGAGTTGATGTTTGTATAGTCTGTTTCTCAACTGGAATGAGTTGACTGCCGCGGTGATGATGATGTTATGTTGTGTGTGATTGCAGAAGAGACCGGAGAGACCCTGCCAACTGTGGATGAGTTGTCCAGCCTCCTGTCATCAGCACGAGTCCAGTATCTGCAGCAGCTGGACGAGTCTGGCTGGTTTGGGCTGGACCACGCCTTCCCCCCGGCCGCCTTGCATGTGGTCAGACAGAATGTCGCTGGTGAGTGGTGCAGCAGGCACTGACCGACTGGACAGTTCACATGTGGCTCTTCGCACTCTCAACTAAGAGGACCCAGGTTGGAATCCTATGCTGACGGGTTGAATCTTGCGCACGTTCGTTATATCTATATTCAGCTCAATGAATGAGTATCTGGCTATAGGCTGGTGGATATTTGTGTATGATTAGTCTTCATGCATTAATTGCAGAAGGCTTCAATGGATACTTCCTAGAGATATTGAGATGGTGCTCAATTTAACAGTAGCAGTAAAACAACTTGATCAGTCCTGAGGACTGGATACCGCACTGTATAAGAACTTACCTTTACTGGTTTACTTTTCATGTAATCAACATGTTAAAACACAACAAATCAGGATCAGTTTCCATGTGCCTTATCTAATATCTACAGTATGGAAAATACTTTTGTAAAATTAGAACATTTGCTGCGTAGCAAAATGCTGCATAGCAAAATTGTATAGATTCGTCCTTACAAGTTGTAGTCAATGTCTCGAGCTAGAAGTATTATTTTGTAGAGTACGACCTTGACCCTCGTGACCAGCTGGAGCGTAAAGTATTGCTTCTGGAGTCGTCATCGAGTAACGTGAGATTTGCTCACCACAAAACAAGTGACAATCTCGATGGTCTGTCCCCACCACACGGAGCGCAGGGTAATTACCACACAGCAGGAGACCACCACTGGAATAGGAGTCTCTCTCAGAAGTTCAGTCTCTAAAATGTGTAGTGTTTCATATTGTTTCAAACCTTTGCTACCCACCACCAGTATACGGTTTAACACTTGATATTTTTAGTAATTCCGTAACTAGTAAATAACAGCAGACTCAAGTGATCAAAACAACTTGTCTGCCGAAGAACAACTTGCTCTGTAACCATGGTTCTAATTCCACCGTTCTCTGTAGGTAGCGCCACTGTTTCAATTTGTTTCCATAACCGAGCCTCCACCCAACCACACATGACAATTTTATCGACTTTGTGGTCTTATGTGACTAAGTGGGACAAGTTCTTATTTGCATTTCAGTTGGTCTGACTGTGGTGCAGTTTGTTGACCTCCCTGGGTGGTCCTAGTGGTCTGTTGACGTCAACCATGCTATGTTTCAGTTGTTGCTCTTAATGCCGCTCAGTTCTGCAAGTTCTTCCGGGCAGATGGCACAGCCCTCAAAGATGACCTCTCACCTCTACACTGCAAGGTCAGTCAGCTCACTCTCTCTTTCTTGGGTGTACTGTGTGGTCTCTATGAGTGTACCAGGTGGTCTCTAAGAATGTACCGTGAGGTCTCTATGAGTGTACCGTGTGGTCTCTAAGAATGTACCGTGAGGTCTCTATGAGTGTACCAGGTGGTCTCTATGAATGTACCGTATGGTCTCTATGAATGTACCAGGTGGTCTCTATGAATTACCGTGTGGTCCCTATGAATGTACTGTGTGGTCAATGAATGTACCATGTGGTCTCTATGAGTGTACAGTGGTCTCTGAGTGAACAGTGTGGTCTCTATGAATGTACCGTGTGGTCTCTATGAGTGTACTGTGTGGTCTCTATGAGTGTACCGTGTTGTCTCTATGAGTGTACTGTGTGGTCTCTATGAGTGTACCGTGTTGTCTCTATGAGTGTACTGTGTGGTCTCTATGAGTGTACTGTATGGTCTCTGAGTGAACTGTGGTCTCTGAGTGTACAGTGTGGTCTCTATGAATGTACCGTGTGGTCCCTATGAGGGTACTGTGTGATCTCTATGAGTGTACAGTGTGGTCTCTATGAGTGTACCATGTGGTCTCTATGAGTGTACCGTGTGGTCTCTTTGAATGTACTATGTGGTCTCTATGAATGTACCATATGGTCTCAATGAATGTACCGTGTGGTCTCTACTTGCAGCAGTCAGGTCACCCCAAGTGGAGACACCACCCCGAGGGTGAGCTGCTGGACGGGGGTGACTGGCGAGAATGTGGGGGCGTCAAGTACCACGGCGTCCAGTGAGTCACCTCAAGCTTTGTTCTGTGTCTTCCTGCCCAGTGATCCCTGAACAGCAGGGCCACTTCACTTAGTATGTTACTCCCTTCCCTCCCTCCATTTCTCCCCTCTCTCCCACTTTGCTTGACCTGTCCTAAGCACTGGATATACTGGACTGTATAAGAACTTGTCTGTTTTCCTTCTATCGTCTGACATCCTCTAGTTTCTCCTGTCTCTGTTAGTGCAAGTGTTCCCAATCCTCACAAGCTGGTTGTACTATGCAGACTTCCAAATGTTCACGATAGCTGTTTCATCATCCTTCAGTGATATTTAAACAACATCAGTGACTTAGTTTGAAGAGTTTTATAACAAAGTGTTGGAAGACGAGGACTACACAGACCAAAAGTTGGCACATTCCCAAAACATAACAGTCCTAAAAGTTCCGAGCTAGGAAGCTGATTAAAATGTGTACTATGACAAAATGTGCACTATGACAAATCTTACACTTCCACGGTGATACTTATTACTTACACATTCGTTCGTTCGTCCGTCCGTCGTCCGTTCGTCGTCCGTCCGTCCGTCCGTCCGTCCGTCCGTCCGTCCGTCCGTCCGTCCGTCCGTCCGTCCGTCCGTCCGTCCGTCCGTCTGTCCGTTCGACATCTACGTATAATTAGTTCTGCTAGCCTGCCCTTAATGATAAAGATTCTGAGTTTCACAGCTACAACCAAGATCCAACATCAGATGAGATTGAACGGTGGTCATCTCGGCTGCTGGCGAGATTGCGCAACCTTGAGACAGCGTCAACATGCACTGTAGATCAGACCTATGGTTCGGCAACCATGACGGTACCCAACTCAAAAATTCACCGATCTCAGAGGAAATGTAAGACAGAAAAACCAGGCGAGAGGAAGAGAGGGCAGAAACGGGGAGCGGAGGAAAGGCGTTTGCTGACAACAATAACGAGTAAGTTAAGTGTTCGTTTACATTCAGCAATGGCATTCGCAACAGAAAATTCAAGGGAAACAAATTTGACAAATGTGACACAATTGATATGACTGTCAGTTAGGTTATTCTCAGCTGAAAACTACTTGCTCCTCTCCATTACTTTTTATCAGTGAAGCAATCGATACATTAGATGTAGTGACCTCACATCAAGTTTATCCGTACAGGCTGACGCTGCAGATACGTTTAAGGTGGCTGGATTGGAAATTACATGCTATTTTTGAATTAATAATTTCTTTGGAAGTTTTCAAGATAAACTAACCATTGTTGGTAAGATTTTGCCTAACAGATCATGGAATGCTGTGAACTGTGAAAAAGAATTAAGTTTCTAGGTTTTTTAATCGCATTTTCAAGCTTTTAAAAACAATAAAATATATAACAAATCACCTAAAATATATATACCATTTTAGTTTTATTTGGGGAACCCCCTGAAGAAAACCTGTTATGTATGTAAAGATATATATTATTGACATTCCCACAGGATGATTTTGTAAGCAACACAATACATGTTTAATGGTCCTGAACTAGTGTTTCATGGCTTCCTTCATTGGGGTTTTACCAAACACTTGTCGATGCAGTGGCACCATCAGAGACAGTCACCGAGCCAGTCAAGGCCTAAGTGCTAGCCACAGGATGACCACAGCTAGGCAACGACTGGACACAGTCCAGCAGCAACAGAGGAGGCAGAGATCTCAACGCCACAAACAGGTCTGTCGGTCTCACCCCTTCTACGCATTCTATTACCGTGATACTTATTAGTAACTACTGTCCTTCTCTGTCCTGTTCCGATCAGTACAGTGTGTCAGTTTGAATAATCAATGGAAAGATGCATATAAGTCATCTAATGTACAAACTACTGAAAGCAACTTCTAAAGGTTCATCAGCGAAGTTATATGTTTTGCAGAAACTGGAACAAGTAGTCAAAGACGCCCTGGTGTCAAGAGGCGTGGCAGTAGAGGACGACATATTCGAATCGTGTGCACTGCGACTCTACGGCATCACAAAGAGCTACGTCAAAGTAAGGGTTGTGACCACATTTTTGAGTATTTTACTTGCATACTGATTTGCTGAATTTGGGGGCAGTGTGTCTGCATCTCTCCTAGAAGCCAAGGTACACTCGCCTCTTTGTAAAATTATTGCGTGATCTTTCCAGGATTTGACAACATCGCGACATCTCAAGGAAGAGATGGAGAAGATTGCCAGTGATCACGTGCTGCAGGTTAGTTTATTTGTCTACCAAGTAGAGTTTGGGCTCTATAGTCGGATTAATAGCTTTATTGCATGAAGCGAGGCTACCTTCTTGGAATATATCAGAAGCATATAACATGAACAACAATGTGGGTTCAAATGTTTCACGTTGTCATTTCAAAGCTTGACCAGTGTAATTTTTTCACACAGCCATAGTCAGTTCATCTATGTAATGATGTGGTCTTTGTGCAGTAGTTGCTTTGTGGCCGAGTGCTTCCATGGTAAGTCGAGATGGTGTTAAAATGAACATGTCTGCTAGGGGGGTGAATTGTATAGCATTCTGAGCAATCTGAAAGACTTGACACAATCATAAGACATTACCTTTAACACTAATGGGAGCAGAAATAAAAGATTTTTTAAACGTCTTTTCTTTTGCCTTGTGATTTTGCAAACACTGAATTTTTAGATAGGTGACATTCTTAAATGCAGATGGTTTATCTGCATTTAAGAATGTCACCTATTCTTAAATGCAGATGGTTTATCTGCATTTAAGAATGTCACCTATCTAAAAATGGTTTATATTCTGTATATTTGTACTGCTTATTTCTAGTGAAGTTATTCAAAGTAGAGGCTCTAACACAACTGTTTATCTGTTTGCAGGTGATTAACTTTGAGAGGAATAGACGGTCTACCATTGATAGCATCTCAGGGACAAGTGCTGGCTTCTAGATATATACCATCATGTGTATGCAAAAACAAAACTGATATAAAAACTTTATTCTTGCATTAAAGTGCAACAAAACCAGTGTTAGACAAATGGAAAGATGTTGGTCACTGAATGACCTGATACAGGGCTGTACACTGAGTATAGTGTTGCATCGTCACAGTTCATCATTGTAAGAGTTCACACCAAAGACGTCCAAGGTGTCCTCAGAACTTCTCCACAAGCTGCAGTATCCGCTGTTGTTCTTCTTCCCTCGTCCTTGTGTCCTTCGCATCACCGATGTTACCTGCATACTCTGTGCAAACAAGTCCACGTGTGACATTATCAAATCTGCCGCAAATAAACAATGTTTATAATGAAGCCTATATGTTTATAATGTAGCCTATGATAGTATATATGTTTAAATGTAGCCTATATGTTTATAATGCAGCCTCTCAAGTCTGCAGTTATAAGAGAATAGTAGAACAAGAATTGACACATCTAGTTCTGTCAGTTTCTTGAGTTACTCCTAGTCCTAATTCATTCCCCAATTTGTGGACGGATAAACAATTTCTTGGAATTCCAGTATAATGGTCCAATTGCGAGCAGCAGAACGGTTTTGGGCATTCAAGCAGTGTGTGGCTGAAATCAATCAAAATTATATCACGATTAAAGACCCAACCATACCTCGTGGGCGACTTCATTGGTTGAGTTTAATTTTGCGAAGGGATCAGCCAGTTGTACAGCTGGCTGGTACGGACATATTCAGCAGCAGTGCCCCCCCCTCGGCACGTGAGAATGGACTCGTACAAATGTGAGGGCCTCAACCCTTTCATAAATAGAGACTGCTACATTTCTGACAAAATAATTGAAATGATAACATTATAGTGATATGAATGGTTGTTGCTAACATTGTAGAAAGATGAGCTTTGGTGTTGATGATTACATTCCACTGTCACTGACGTCTAAGCTACCAACCTCTCATGATGCTCTTAATGGTCTTCACTGAGCCGCCCCGCATGTTCACAATCTGCATCACCCTCTGTCGCACCTGCAGATGAATGAATACGTTCAGTCATGTATATGAATGACGATGACATATATAATGTGAGATTCAATGAAACTTATAGGCAGAAAAGACTAGCCGATTCGATATGTCGATCAGGTTATGATATGAAAGGTTTGCGCACGTCCATTCTGTGCATATCAAGGTTACTTGTAACTTACTCTTAGCAAATCAATAATTTAAACACTAATATCTCTTGAAATATGGCATATTTAGAAAACATGTCGGTCGTACAACCTATTGTAGACATCATGGATTAATCCAAGCTCGAGACGCCTAAATACTTCTCAGCACTTCACACAGACCACATTATGATAGACCTCGCAGGTGTAAGCTGTGAGGTTTGGTCACTTTGAAGTAGTGTAGTATGAGGGCGTGGGGTGAGTCACTCACGGTTGGTGGGGGTGATGTGGAGATCTCCAGCATGATGCAGTCGATGAGCTGTAGGGTGAAGAGACCAGCCTCGAGTCGCTGCAGGTAGAACTCATCCTCCATGTCTTCTGTCACCTCACCCCCATAGACACGCAGACTCTACAGACCACAGGGCTCAATACATCACCTCACCCCCATAGACGCAGACTCTACAGACCACAGGGCTCAATACATCACCTCACCACCATAGACACGCAGACTCTACAGACCACAGGGCTCAATACATCACCTCACCCCCATAGACACGCAGACTCTACAGACCACAGGGCTCAATACATCACCTCACCCCCTAGACACGCAGACTCTACAGACCACAGGGCTCAATACATCACCTCACCCCCATAGAACAGATTCTACAGACCACAGGGCTCAATACATCACCTCACCCCCATAGACACGCAGACTCTACAGACCACAGGGCTCAATACATCACCTCACCCCCATAGACACGCAGACTCTACAGACCACAGGGCTCAATACATCACCTCACCCCAAACACGCAGACTCTACAGACCACAGGGCTCAATACATCACCTCACCCCATAGACACGCAGACTCTACAGACCACAGGGCTCAATACATCACCTCACCCCCATAGACACGCAGACTCTACAGACCACAGGGCTCAATACATCACCTCACCCCCGACAGCACACAGACCACAGGGCTCAATACATCACCTCACCCCCATTCACACGCAGACTCTACAGACCACAGGGCTCAATACATCACCTCACCCCCATACACACGCAGACTCTACAGACCACAGGGCTCAATACATCACCTTGTCACACATGCAAGCCCCATGGCAGATCACCCAGGATAGACCATCTCTTCTGTCACCTCACTGACCTCACCCACACAGACCCTGAACAGACTATGAGGTTCTTTCCCCCCCAAAGACATGCAGACTATGACATTCAATAGAGGACTAAAAAGTTGGACAATGGACAATTTATGCAACCAGAATCATACACCACAATACCAATTATGCATGTGGCCATTGTTAAGTTTTGCCTTAACAACGTTTTCAAATCACTAGTTACTCGGGTGGAACATATTTGCTGGGTTAGTTGTTTCTGCATACTGGCCTTTCTTTCAACTTTGCCCGTTCTTTCTTCAACTACACATATTTTGCTCTAGAGTTCTCCACATCTGTGGCCGCCATTTTAGCAAGTTGTCAGTGCTAATGTCACAGCGCATCTACCAACAGTTTACGGTGCACATCAAAGATGATGCTCGTAACATCCACTCACCTGTTTCTCACGCTCAATCTTCTCGTCAATCACATTCATCTTCTGCAGGTATTTGAAGTGCAGCTCCATCAGTCGGTCCACCTACACAGAGAGACATTCAGTCTCCACCTACACAGAGACGTCAGCTCATTCACAGCGCAGTCTACCAACAGACGGTCACACAACATGCCTACACCACACCGTTTCCACCTCAGATCTCCACACAATCACCGTCGCCCCCAGTGACAGCACATTCAGTCTCCACCTACACAGACAGACATTCAGTCTCCACCTACACAGACAGACATTCAGTCTCCACCTACACAGACAGACCATTAGTCTCCACCTACACAGACAGACATTCAGTCTCCACCTACATAGACAGACCTTTAGTCTCCACCTACACAGACAGACATTCAGTCTCCACCTACACAGACAGACCTTCAGTCTCCACCTACACAGACAGACATTCAGTCTCCACCTACACAGACAGACCTTCAGTCTCCACCTACACAGACAGACAGTTCAGTCTCCACCTACACAGACAGACCATTCAGTCTCCACCTACACAGACAGACCTTCAGTCTCCACCTACACAGACAGACCTTCAGTCTCCACCTACACAGACAGACATTCAGTCTCCACCTACACAGACAGACCTTCAGTCTCCACCTACACAGACAGACCTTCAGTCTCCACCTACACAGACAGACCTTCAGTCTCCACCTACACAGACAGACATTCAGTCTCCACCTACACAGACAGACATTCAGTCTCCACCTACACAGACAGACATTCAGTCTCCACCTACACAGACAGACATTCAGTCTCCACCTACACAGACAGACATTCAGTCTCCACCAAGAAGATCAGTCCCACCTACACAGACAGACATTCAGTCTCCACCTACACAGACAGACATTCAGTCTCCACCTACACAGACAGACATTCAGTCTCCACCTACACAGACAGACATTCAGTCTCCACCTACACAGACAGACATTCAGTCTCCACCTACACAGACAGACATTCAGTCTCCACCTACACAGACAGACATTCAGTCTCCACCTACACAGACAGACCTTTAGTCTCCACCTACACAGACAGACTTCAGTCTCCACCTACACAAACAGACATTCAGTCTCCACATACACAGACAGACATTCAGTCTCCACATACACAGACAGACATTCAGTCTCCACATACACAGACGATTAACTACAACAGTGACTTGGGAATATACCTGCAAAGCAACCCATTTTTGGCAAGCTGTTACAGACTAGAATGAAGATGTGACATCTACGATTAATACCTTTTCGTGATCACTTTCAGCAAACTTGTTGAGCAGTCGTTGTTTCTGCGTGTTCTGACAGTTCCGCACCAGGCTGGCAATGATAGCCACGATGTGCTCTACAAAACCATGTCCAGTTTGAAATCTTTGAATTACTCAAAAGTTGGCTTTTGTTAAGTTCCTGACAATATTGCAATGAAGTTTCTTCCCAATTTGTTGTGCAACTATGCAGAAAGCATGTTTACCAATGTTGATTAAGCTTTTTTGCTTTAAGTAAAAAATATACTATGAATTTATATATAATTTTATGATGTTTCAGCACAGACAATATGCTGTGTGTGTGTGTGTGTGTGTGTGTGTGTGTGTGTGTGTGTGTGTGTGTGTGTGTGTGTGTGTGTGTGTGTTGTGTGTGTGTGTGTGTGTGTGTTTGTGTGTGTGTGTGTGTGTGTGTGTATATATGGTGTGTGTGTGCGTGCGTGCGTGTGCGTGTCTTGTGTGTATGTGCATGTATGTGTGGTGTGTGCATGTGCATTTGTGTGTGTGTGTGTGCGCATATGTATGTACCTTCCAGCTCCTCTCTCAATGCTCCAGACTTCTTCTGTGTCTTTGGCGTCTTCATGAAGAGAGGGAAGATGCTACGGAGCCCGAGGATGTCAACAAACTTGTTACAGTTGTCGGTGCCCTCTGACCCCTGCATGGCGTGGTTGAGCACCTTGACGGCACTGAAGCGGGACATCTTCTTCTCCCTGGCATGCCACAAATGTACAACAATACAACAAATGCAATCAAACAATCAATGCATTGCAATACTCGATGATACTGTACTAATTTAAATTCTCTATATTGCATGGTTTCCAAATTTAGTTGTTAGCTCCACAAAATATAGAATAAAATATTGAAAAAAATAGTCAAATCAAACCGAGTGACAACGATAAATGAGTCATGCAAATATGTGGAAAATTGTTCCATAGACGACAAGCAGTAATGGAGAAGGTTCAATCATCGTACTGAGGGAGACGTGCCCTGCGTACACTCAGTAGAGAATCATAGTTCTGCTGAGCTGGTAAAGTTGGAGCAGGTCTGTCACATATAGTTTCTACGATTGGTGTAATGTAATCACAGCAATTGGCTGTGACCACAACACAAGCTGTTACATTCTGGACACTGCAGCTTGTCCAGCAGCTGGACGGGAAAAAAATCGGCTGGCAAGCACACTACACACTTATATGCTTGTGTGTGCGTGCGTGTGTGGACATGCATGCATGCTTGCTCACCTGAGCATAAGGTTCATGAGCTGGAGCCCTTCCCCTCGGAGGAAGCGCTCCCTGTTTGCTGGGAGCATGAGAGAGGAGCAGAGACAGTCAAAGAGATTCTCCATCATTTCAATCTCCTCCACACTGCCTGGGTTGTGTCTCTTGTAAGCCTACAACGTATGCACCAACCTCTGACAATGATGCTAAGATTACTATAATAAATAATCTAAAATAATGTTCAGAAATTGTACGAGTATCAGACATTTCTAAACTCATTATCACAATGAAAATGAATACCATATTCTTGTTATTATCTCCGTAGTAAATGTCTACATTGTACACATCTTATTTTAATAAAATATAGATATACATTGCCTCTTCCACTTGCATGACTACAATGTTATTGTGCAGTTGTCATTACATATAACATGAAGGTGGTGATTAATATACATAATGTCAACATGGTGCAGGTTAGAATAATTAAAGGCCTTTTAATTATTAATAATGAATAATTATCTATTTATTTATTTTTAAAAATACATAAACAATGCAAGAACTTACCGCAAGTTGTGACAAAAGCACATCAATGCCTTCTATTTCACCTAAAGTTTGTCGGTTTTCTGAAAAGAAAAATACATGATTTGTTTTATATTTTTTCAGCACTATTTATTATGTATTTTTATGACAAATTATTCTGCCGAAACAATAATTAAAACTCACTTTTGTAATTTTGCTGTCTACCAGATACAACTCCACTTCCAAATTATACGCATACGGGGAAACCTTGTTTTCACATATTATGTGAATGGCATCAGTTTCTTTCACCTCATGTTGTTCTGACCCAGTGAACTTGTCTTGACGTTATACTTTCCCTTTTCAAAACACAATCTTTTTTAACTAGATAGAGACACACTGTTTTGGTGAAATAACAAATAATACCCACCTTCATGATTTTGAAGTAAGATAGACAGAATTTCACTGGCATATAACTTGTTGGCATCAAATGGCATTTTGGCCTACAAAATAAAAAAATTGTAAACATGTTTACAATCTAATGAACCTGACAATAAAACACTATAACAAGACTATTTTTAATGCCAAATGTCCTCTTTCGATTAAATATATAAACAATTATTAAACAAGATATGGTAAAAAAACAAAATAACACATCCTGGATTGTATATGTACATCTGTAAAAATCTTTTGACATAAATTGACGCTATCATGTAGAATACAGGTTTAAATTTTAACAACATCTGCACTGTTTCTACAGATGTGTACAATGATGAATGTTTTGACAGTGAAATGCTACCTTGAGTCTCTTCAGCAGCCACTGCATGAGGCCCTGCTGGGCCGCGTCCACACACACCTCGGGACGCAACTCTGTGAGATTCTCTACGATTGCTGAAACAACAAACACTCAGCCATTGCACGGTGTTTACTTTATCATAATCACCATAAGCCATCACTTTTATTCTCAATTTCACAAAATATAAAGATAAGTTCTTATAAAGTGCAGTATCCAATCTTCAGGATTGCTCAAAGCGCTTTAAACTTTACTTCCCTGACAGACCTGTTCAATCAGTACACCATCTCAGCTTCTCTGGGAAGCATCCAGCTATGCGCAGACTATTCACATATAAATATCCACCACTGTCTACAGCCAGTTAACCATTCATACAGCCGAGTCACCAGGGGCAATGTAGAGTGAACAAACATGCCGAAGGTGTGACACGACAGCACAGGATTTGAACCCGAGTTCTCTTAGTTGAGAGTCGCAAGCTCTTGCTATATTCATCTCACCATGTGCATCTCACTAAAGCAGCTGGTGCCCGGCTATGTGACGTGAGTCTGATGGCAACTGCTTGGTTTGACTGCTGCTGTCAGCAGGCGTCACTTCAGTCTGACTAGAGAATGTAGATCTAGTGAATGCAGTGATGCTGGCAGTGAGTGGGTACCAACCTATACCTCTGTAAGGAGCCACAAGCCCAGCACAGCAGTTGTCACGAGTTTAAATGTTAACTTCCTCTCACTACCATTTAATTGTCACTGTTGTCAACAGGGAACCATATTCACATAACTCCACCACATCTGAAATGGCTTAATATCTAAAATGTCCACTGAAAACATGAGTACCCTGATAACTCCAAGTTACCAAGTCTGTTTCCAAATGCCCTATCAGTAGGTAGATTAGTAGCCAATAGCAAGGACATGAATGAATATAGATAGAAGTGAGGGCCACTGACTGGAGCACAGCACCTGGGAGAAGATCCACTTACAGGCCCCAAAGTTAGCATGTTGCTATTCTTACTATTTACAAAAATATTGTTGTACACTGTCTGTACCATATGTAGACAAACACGTCTGACCGTTATATTCTTGCACACTGTGTTGTGTACTTACACACTATGTTGTGTACTTACACAGTGTGTTGTGTACTTACACAGTGTGTTGTGTACTTACACAGTGTGTTGTGTACTTACACACTATGTTGTATACTTACACAGTGTGTTGTGTACTTACACAGTGTGTTGTGTACTTACACAGTGTGTTGTGTACTTACACACTATGTTGTGTACTTACCCACTATGTTGTGTACTTACACAGTGTGTTGTGTACTTACACAGTGTGTTGTGTACTTACCCACTATGTTGTATACTTACACAGTGTGTTGTATACTTACACAGTGTGTTGTGTACTTACACAGTGTGTTGTGTACTTACACCATGTGTTGCATACTTACACAGTGTGTTGTGAATGCCCTCTGACTCCTCTCTCACACTTTCGTCCAGTCGCTCCATGTTCTCCACCAACTGAGCTATCAACTGGCCTTCCAGCTACAACCAACCACAGACAGGTCAAGAAGCCACCCAGTGCCAGACTGTGTTTAAAGTTAACAATAATTCTCACCTTGAGAAAATACATGATTTTAAAGCCACCTCAGATGCCAGTACACACAGAAGAGTGCAGTGGTAAGGTCATGACTGCCGCCAACCAAGAGGAAACCTTGCTAACATATTAGCGTATTAGCAAGACTTTGAATGTAAAAAATGAAGAGTGCCACATGAAAGGTGGAGTGACCAAATCAGATATATTAAAAAAATCTTAAATATCACACTATCTAGTCCTCCTGACTGCTCAAAGTACTTTGCACGTTACTCCCTATTTAGGAAGCATTTAGCCACACTGTCTGTGTCTCTGTGGTTGTGTCTGTGTCTGTGTGTCTGTCTGTCTGTCTGTCTCTCACTGTCTTCTCTCCTATCCCCCTCACTCATTCTCCAAACTTCGCTCCCTTTCTATCCTACTCTCTGTCTCTATCGCTCCTACTCTCTGTCTCTCTCCTGCTCTCTCTCTCTCTCTCTCTCCTACTCTCTGTGTCCTCTCTCTCTCCTACTCTCTGTCTCTCTCTCCTACTCTCTGTCTCTCTCTCCTACTCTCTGTCTCTCTCTCTCTCTCTCTCCTCTTTAACTCTCTCTCCTACTCTCTGTCTCTCTCTCCTCTTTAACTCTCTCTCCTATTCTCTGTCTCTCTCCTGCTCTGTCTCTCTCTCTCCTACTCTCTGTCTCTCTCTCTCCTACTCTCTGTCCCACTGTCTCTCGCATCCTCCCTTCTACCTGTCTGTTATCAAGAGAAACTCACAAGTGCATCAATGAGGACGTTTGTGCCTTCTTCACTCTCTGTCAACGTGTCCACATCGGTCATCTCCTGAAGGAGGTCAACTGTTGCTATGGAGATATCTACAAAACATAACCTTTTTTAACTGGGTGCGTCCAAGTTACAACAGAGCACATGATTATTTGTTCTTTGTTGTACGGCAATTCAATACACACGTCTCAGAAGGACTGTAAATAAACTCCCAACAAGAATTCACACATATTTCGATACATACATTTTGACAGTAGGTTATACATTCATGAGAACAAGTCAGAAATGATTGGGAATGTTAATTTTTTCTTTTTATTAACTCCCACCTCTGGTCTCTGGGACACATATAAATCAACGCTGAGTTGTGGTCAAAAACACCTATCTAATAACATGTTCTCTATTGTGCCTTGCGTACTACATGAATACATGTCCAATTCTTATTACCAAATAACTCCAGCAACTGAACCACCATGCACAATCAAGATAGTACTACCACATGTCATTTGTGAAAAAAGCCACAAATTGGAATAATGCCGTCACTGATTCACTAGTTATGATTGGAATGGTTAATACCATGCAACAAGAAAGTGACTCGTGCATACTAGCTCCAACATTTGTTTTGATGTAAGTCATGTGACTATGTAATCTGGCTACACCTGTGCATGTGAGGAGGCGGTGGTGTCTCACGAAACTATTGTACCTGTGTTTTCATGGTTCAACAGTTGCAGTATTGACTGGACGGCATTCAGGTCCACAAGCACATAGTAGAGATCTGGCACTGTTGCAATCACATGCATCTCCTGCACAATGTCATTTAGTTCTAACTCAGACTCCATAAACCTGAAATCACAGCAAATTCATTGTCTTAGGTTTATTTCAATTAGCTTAGAAAGTATTTGTCATTAACCTAAATGTGGTTATGAATTTTCATTTTTGTACACTTCCATATAAACGAGTATAAATATATTGAAAATACATAATTTTATAGTATAGTTGATCTTTAATCAATAAGATTAAGAAGTCAAACAACCCTGACATAACTGCATTTTTTGCATAATAATTTTACATTAAGTCAAGAATTGAGCTCCCCTATTTTGATCATTGCACCATCCAAACGTGTAGATATGTAGGAACAAATTGTGTAAACCCAGCTTATGCAAAAATGCAGACGTCATTATTGTTAGGTTGTTAGGCTGTGCGCTACTAATTGTGACTATTACAATTAAAATATAACACTTTTCTGAAAGATCAGGGATTTTATCCTAATTTCTTGATTTTTATACACTCGTTTTTTAAACAATTCAAATTTATTCTGGAAGATCAAGGAATTTTATCCTAATTTCTTGATTTTTATACTCATTTTTCAAATAATAAAAATTTGAAGAAACACTTACTTTTCTGGAAGATCGGGGAATTTTATCCTCATTTCTTGATTTTTATACACTCGTTTTTCAAACTGTAGAATCATCTTCTTCAGTGCCAGTTCATTCAGTGTTTCTGGCTAGATAAGGTAAATCAGTGGTTTGTCAGTTACATTCTGAGTGGTTTAAAACATGATGTCATACAGATTTCCTGCATATATATAAACTTTCTGAAAAATATCAAATCTGCAATATCCAGTTAAAAAGTAATATAAAGTAAGCATTTATTTTTCTTCTTTTAGAATGTGAAGATAAAACTGCTCAAATTTTAGAAAACCTTGTACCACAATAAAACTTTATTCTCAGAAATTACCCAAGATGCATTACTTTAGTATTTAAAAAAATTATGTTGCATAGTAAACTATTTAATACTAAATAATATCTATAGTTGTTGCTCAGATCAACATTATATGTCTTACTTCTGGCTCTTCTTGGACCATTTTTAGAATTTTCTCTCGTTCTCTGCTGTCAATCACTTGTTTCTTTGAGCCGCTGTAGTCGTCACCATCTTGCTGCTTCCGCTTGGTGCCACTAGAGACAAAGCTAGGCTTCTCTGGCTGAAGACGAATCCGTATTTATTGTTCACTCAAAGGAATAGTTTTAACAATAAATATACTGCAAATGTATATTTTCACCCTACATGGATAACAGAAATCTGTCTGGGTATTGTGATGGTGCAGGTGCTTGTGTGTCGATATGTTTGTTAATGGCTTTCTCTTAGATGGCTTGTGCATCAGATGCCTCCCAATTTGTCAGGAATTAATCTAAAACTAAATCAGTTGTACAAAATGTTGAATGAATGAATTACAAAGGAGTGTTTTATTCACCAACAACAACATGCACAGTGTGGTGGGCTGCTGCTGGCAGAAGTTATAGATTTATACATCGCCCTTCCCAAAGTAAAAAACAGAATATAATACAAAAATGCATAATACAAAAATATGTCTACATATAATTATATAATGATGCTTTAATTTTAATGTCTTTTCTATCAACTAGCAGTGTTCTTTTCTAATATTATTTAATACTTTTACCACCTTTTTTTAGAAAGACTACATTCCATCTCATGCATGAATTCCATAAAACCTGACCAATAAACTGCACTTGTCCAGTCACATTTTTGTGTGCTATCCCATGCTGCATGGTTGGACAAGTTTGGTACTACGGGAAAGCCCAGCATGTGTCTGACACTGGAATTCCACAATGATGTAAACTTCAGCCAATAGCAGCGCCTGACACAGGGGCCACTCTGTAAGTAAAACTTGTCCAAGATGGCCACATGGCTGTTAACAGTCCTCTCATTGGGTTAACACAGCACAAACAGTACCTGGCCCTCTTAACAGTAAACAACTTTGGAGGCGATCAGCTTCTTGCTGGAAAACATTCCTAATTACGTAGGTGATAGTCTCAATAAAAAAATTTCAAAAAAGTATAATCTGACAATGACCATGACATGGAAGTGTACTTGACAGTACTTCTAATGCATCAAACAATGAAATATAAGCAAAACAACTGAATTTGGAACAAACATATGTATTTACATGTACACAAAATTCATGTGCGTTTTTCTCAGTGTGAATGTTCATACGCCAGTCATGTTCAATGTCGAACAACTATGGCTATGTGTGAGCTAGGTCCATGGTTTGTCCACCACTGGAATGCTTAACTTATCTCCTTTCCAATGGCATGTCAAACTCTTTGGATGGGAGCCTCTGAATGTTTAGCTTAGTAGTTTTGCACAATGTTTGAACATTATATTGGAAATGGCGCTTTATAAAATAATAATTATTATTATTTTGCAATGCTAGAACTCAACATACACACACGGGTTAAAAACTGCTCATAGGCGCTAACAAGGTATAATTAAGTATATGTTTGCACAATGAGCCAAGTCAAAAATGTATCTAAAATATATCTAAGACAGAAATAAACATAAAATCTGACTAACGTAATTTTAAATTTAAATAATATGAACAAATTAAATAAACATACTTATTAGAGACAAGTTATATTAACAAATGAAAATAACAACTAAGGTACATGAGCATGACAAGTACATTTTTAAAATAATGCGAGAAAAGACAATATTAGCTATAAAACGCAGGCTCCCGTCCAAAAATATGCTAGACGAATCTTAATTATCGCCCATAAATACTTCTAAAACGACCCTTTGCACAGTTCGGTTTCACACATTGAACATGTATAGGGGCTAAGTGTTGACAATATACGTTGCAATGAATGTATGTTAAAGAATGTATACGTATATTTATAGAATTATAAATATTAACCTGAAAAGCAAGCAATTCGCCGACATCCATCTTCGCGGCGGTACTGTGTCTGCTGAAATATTTACCTGTATAATAACTCGCTCCCCCATAATAACAGTCCTTGGCCTAGGTTACCTAGGCACGCATGGAGACGATCTTGTAGTCATAATAAAATAATTATTATTTTATAGTTTTGCCTTTTTTCTGTAAATAGTTGTATAATATGGAATGCCTATTTTTGTATGTCGTTTGTTGTACTGTGCATTCCCACTGAATAGTATTATACAAATAGGGTGGAATATTTTATACATGCATGGGTGGGTATGTTGGATGGCTTGTAACTGTGTACGATACGATTTGCGACTTATATCATGTACATATGCATATATAATTAATTTTATATTATTTGTTTCATGTATGACGATGTGTTTGGAATGATGTTTCAAGCAAACATAAACCCATTTATTTTCCGTTCCCTCTAATTTGCATGTAGTTGAAGCCGTCCCTTTAAAAAAAATACTGCTGTCAGTTGATTAGTCTAATAAATTGTCATTAGCACCAATCTACATTAATGCGTTTCAACCATTAGTTGGCACCATTCTAGCAATTTATTTTTCATGCAATACTTACAGCCATGCTACATCCTTCATAATGCTTCATATATATTTTGTGTGAAGTGTAATTCTTGTAAAACATGTTTCGCAACTTATCGAAAAGGATCTAGCTAGTTAAGTATTAAGTGAGTGAAATCAAATTATTAAAAACTATTCAACACAACGGCTAAATCACATATTTTATTTTGCAAATAACGTTTTTAGTATACATGATACAACAAGTTTCAAGATGTTCGTGGACTTGGCTCACAACCGAAACCCACATATCCTGTACTTCTCCCGCTCCCCCCTCCCCCCAAGAAATGTTCCTTCCGAAACATTAAAACATCGCTGTTAACTTTTAGATGCCAGCATGTGTACGTGCATGCATGTGTGCTTGTCAGTATGTGTTAGCTTGTGTCTAACTTTAATGGAAGATCAAGTGAATCAGATAGGACTGAATTACCATAAGGTGTGGTTGTTAACTATACATATTAAGCAGGTCAAGGATAATGAATGGTCCCTTCTGCTACTATAAGTATACTCCGGTATAGTTCCTCACATCACCAGAATTGTGCTCTATTAACAAATGTCTATGTTCCAATCTGTCCATTTCATTTACCTTGTTCCATAACTTAAATCACATTAAACAGTAATATACACTTGTTCGAAAATGTCAGTCAGCCAATCATTCTGCAGATGCATCATTGCCAATGGTAACAAACTGACAAGTGCAGTCAGTACTGAACAAATTATCATCTAGGGATTAACTTGATTCGGTTTTAGTCATTACAGCGTAATTTTCTGACATCATCACCATTATACAATTATTTGTAGTTCTGGAACAAGCGAAACTGAATATATAATTTTTAAGTTTTGTCACAGATCACTTGAATATGCCACAAATCAGCCGGTTTTCACCAGTATTTGATATTACTGCCAACCACTCGCAGTTCTACAAATGATGGCAACCAATAAATTACGATTAATAATCTTTGACACAATTAGCATGACACAGACGGCACGCAAACTGAGGATATGCAAACATAAATGCTGTAAAAAAATAAGCAGTCCTAGCGACCGTTTCTAGGGTCCGTGTTCCTCCAGAAAACCTTTCCTAGTTTTCCATCCATACATTTCCTACAGATACAACATATTGCAGGGACATTAGTGTCGATTACAATGACCAGAAATATATTTGGTCAGGTGCTCCTGTGAAGATTGTCTTTAAAAAACATATACAAACATAATTTCACGCTACGACGCCTTTTCGTGACTGCCCTCCACCAAGAATGTGACAACATATCAGAATCGTGTGTAATTCTTTGGGGTTTACACCTCCCATTCTCATTTGGAACACTAAAACATGTAGTTGCTATGAAACAAATTGTGTTTGCGTGAAAGTGCGAACAATCATCAGAACATCGCTCAACAGTAAAACTACTATTTCAGTAAAATACAAAACAAAAGTAAATTTTTCAGCAGGAAATGACCATTTCTTAGCATGCCTCCGTTTGTGTGCACACATACAGACATCTTCTAATACTGCCCGAAGTGCAACAAAATAACATGTGTGACAGAATAACCACTTGTCTTTGCACAAACAACGTGCAAGAAGGAATAACCAGTTGTGTTGGCCGTCACTAACAAAGGTGACATAACAGCAAAATAAATTCAACGTTGTAATGATCCCACCAACTGCTCGACAGTTGTCCTGCAAAAACATTACATTTAACAGGCATGCCACAGGGACACAATGGAGAACAGTACCAATGTTGGCACATAACAATGGCACAAAGCACTTATTTTGGCACTTTAAATGATCTAACATCAAACATTCTCGGCATCGACACTTGTTTTGGGACAAGTCTTACATGATTTGGCAACTACGACGCATTTCGGTTTCAATTCGTCAGAACTAATTGTGTGACACATACAGGGAGGAATCTGTACACCAAAGTCAATATCATCGTCAGGAAGTATGAGAAAATTCTACATGGCAACAATAATGTTATGAACCCGGTATAAGACGTGAATATTTACACGACTTTAAGATAAATTGCTGCTGTGGATTACAGATTCTAAACTAATCAGTCAAAGGCTGTCTGTGAAAGATATTAATCAATGTTTTAGACACTAACGCCAAAAAGGGCACATACTGATCACAAACCAAAGGAGAATAACGATCGTTTCTTGCGCAGCTATACATTTACGAGTGAATGTCTGCACTGAAAGTGCCTGCGGCACTCAATTGTATACTTGTACTAGACTCATCCATGATGAAGATGTGTGACTGATTTGTAGTTTGATGTCTACTTCTGCGATGCATCGGAACCAGTTGTTGATGGAACCCGATGTTTGTGAATCGTTCTGAAATGGAAGACAAGGATACTCATCAGCATAAATGCAACGAAAACAAAATTTCTGTACTGCAGTTTGAAGGCTGCTGGTGACATCATCAAGACAACAGACGGACCTGTGTTCGTTACCCCATAAGACTTGGACAAGAAGACAAACTAAGCATCTAACTGGGCGCGGTCTTTGTTACGGCTTTATTGACTCATATGGATCCATTAAAATGAAATGCAGTATATATTTTACAACAATCTTTATACCTACTATATATATGCAGACATATTTACCAAGGTTTGACCACATTGCCAATTATCAAGACCATGCATAATGGACCATTTTGACTCTACCCTTTTGGTACAACGGCTTCCAGTTCAATTCAAGGTTGAATGTTACATACGATTATAAACTAGTATCTTTTATGGCACGTATGGTATAAATACTTCAGCACTCCCACCAAATAATTGCTCGCTCTCGCTCTCGCTCTCGCTCTCGCTCTCGCTCTCGCTCTCGCTCTCTCAATGGCAGTCTTTGTTGTGCCAGTTATGGTGAGTTATGTCTCACCTGCGGCGGACACGTTCCTGACTCTGCTGCAGGAGTTGAGTCTCGACCACTCTCAGCTGCTCTCGCACGTGCTCCATTTCCTTCTTATCATTCAACCGCGTACACACTTCAATCTTTTGGTTCAACTGCTGCGAGCGATCGCGCAGTTCTTGGATCTTGCCATAGATGTCCTCGTCCTCGTCCTAGAAGAACAGAAACAGAGAGTGACACCATCCATAGCCTTCTTCAGTTGGCAATGTTTTCTGGATCTTTGAATAATCATGCAAAACATATAAAAGTCTGTGTGATCTGCATTAAATGTTTATTACAAATATCTCATTAAATCGTTCTCAGTGTCTGCATTTATGTAGAACCCTCGGTGATATCATGTCAAAGTAAGGACCAGGGGACATTTCACTAATGTTGCTGACAGATCTTAAACCAAAATTTGCAATTTAATATGAATTTAGATCGTTAACAGAGATCTTGAATACTTGAAAACTCAACACGGTGACGTGCCAGCGGGACATTGTCGCTAGTGTGACATGGAAATAGTGTCCCCAGTATTACGGCAATGGATCTTTGCATTATAAAACAACTCATTTAATTTAACAACAGATTTTGTTTCATGGTGAATTTTCTTTAGGACCTCTTTATCTTAATGGAACGGTCCCCTGATTAGTAACGATCCCCTAATTAAAGTTATTTATTCCAGAGGATGGATATTTGAGCTAACTTCTACAGTTATCATTGTCAAGACAAAGTTTACAAACCATGGGGTTCCTGGTGTCGACATGCACAAGCAGAGATGCCAGTTCCAGCTCCTCACAGAAGCCGTTCTTGAGAGGTACAGACCTGTAGCCTACAACGTCAACACAGTAACACGTACGGGTCATCACCATGGTAACCGAGGTCATCACTGAGGCAACAGTACAGGTCACCACCACAAGGCACACCAGGAGGCAGAGTTCTGTTGCTGCATCCAGTGCAAGCACGCACGCACGCACGCACGCGCGCACGCACGCACATATACACACATACATGTATGAAAGCACTTACACAGGCAGACATCATACATACACAAACAGGTTCTTGTTGACCTGTATCACTAACATGCCTGCATCCATTCACATACACATGCTAACATGCTAAAGTAGGGCATGATTAAGAAGGAGGGAAAGGATAACATTGGGCAGGTCTGCCATGACTTGAAGGTGTTTATGTGTATATGTGCATGTGTATGCATCTGTGCATCTGTGAGCGTATATTTTTGTCTGCAGCAATGTTGTGTACCCGTGTTATGTGTCTTTTCTCAACCCATTCGATACATACATACAAACCTAATTCTAAAATCGATACCTCAAACCACATATAAAATAACAAATTTAAAAGAATGCATACAAAATGGCACAATGAACTGATGACCGTCCTTTCGCTGATCAAGACTGACCTGTTTTGATGTAGGGGACCGGGAATGTCGCCTGGCCCACAAAGTTGGGGTCACCAAACATGTCCTCATCCTGCACGACGATACGGATCATCGCCATAGTTGGGTTGATGATGTCAAATTCACACGTCTCATTCCAAACTGGGTTGAAACCGTTGTCAGCTGCAGTGGACAAAGAAATGTCACCATCAACTCTCGGAGGTAAGTGTCACAAGACCAGCTCACATACTGCATCAGGAAACTACTACCTGACGTCAAAGAAACTAACCAGCCACACATAAGTAACACGATTGGAA
This sequence comes from Ridgeia piscesae, assembly GCA_025642075.2. Classification (NCBI taxonomy): domain Eukaryota; kingdom Metazoa; phylum Annelida; class Polychaeta; order Sabellida; family Siboglinidae; genus Ridgeia; species Ridgeia piscesae. The sequence continues at coordinate 112,082 of JAODUO010000450.1, forward strand.
TAGAAAACAATCTTGTCCTAAATTTCTGCTGTGGTTCACAGTGAATGTGAAGTGACATATGTAGACATTCCTAAATTATAGTTTCAAACAATGTCTGTGGCTAGGCCTAAAGACAGTTGTGTTCTCAACAGATTCACTGAAAGTACTGAATGCAACTTTTGAACAGATAAATATTAATACACCAATGCATAAAATGAATGAATGTCCTGTCATTAATACACATTACAATTGTGCCAGTCAATTATTTGAAGATGGATACATATCCGCGTTTCATTAGTCAGTATTTTTTATCTTAACTATCTTAGTATTGTTTAGGTGTAACAATAAAAGGTCAAACAATATCAGAAACAAACTTTTATTCTTTCTGAAGTACATTTTCGAAACAGTAATAACACTGTTACTCAGGGGTAGAACTTCAGCATTTATTTTACTAGACAGCAGGACTAGTAAAGACAAAAGTTTATTAGTCCGTCAAAAAGTTTAGTAGTCCTGCAAATATAAAAACATACACAATTACGCAACACTTAAATTTTAAACTAAAAAATGTTTTGCAAGCCCAGTTAAATAACAATGCAAATTATGCAACGTTCATAAAAGTAACAAAGTAATACAGAAATAAAAAGTATTAAATGAAGAACTGAAGATATAATCTGTACAGCGTATTTAAAAATCGTACAGTTAAAAATGGATACCAATTGTGCCCATTAACTGGTACCACTCTGAGATACAGCACAGCTTACCAATACAATTTCTATAACCTCAGATTATGGTGTCATAACCTCAGCTTATGGTGTTATGAAAACTGCTCTGGTGTTATGGACATGCCCAAGAAACCATCATAACTTACAAGTAAGTGATGCTGTAGCTGCTGTAGCCAGTGGTTCAAGAGCAACAATTTATCAAAGTCTTAACAGCTTGGTACAGTACTCAGTTACATCCAAGCCTCTGCGGGGTTAGGATTAGGGTTAGGGTCACTGTAACTACAAAGGCTTGATTGACAACTGTAGGGTGGGGTGGATGACACACTGAACTTTACAACACCAATGGACTAGTTGGCTGGCAGGTTTACTAGTCCGCCCTTATCTTTACTAGTGTACGGACTAGCGGACTAGTGGGTAGTTCTAGCCCTGGATTTACTGTTTCAAGTGGTTTTTTAATAAACACATACTTTCTGCAAGTCTGTTCACGGTTACCAACCAACAGATTAGTATCAAGCCATCAAAACAAAACTTTATGAACAACAACAAAGGCTTACAAGGGGTAGCACAACTTATAATTTAGAACAAGCTGAGGCATTCCAAGATATTGCTGTTACAATAGTGGGATTCCTGATCCTACAACAAATGCAATCACATTTATCATTTTACAAAGAATCAGTTAACACTTTACACGCAAATTCTTTCAATATTTCAAAAGTAGAAGACAACCAGAGACTAAGGGAAATCGGTGAGTAAAATCAGGTAGAGTTATTCAAGAGCAAACATGAACACCATACCTGTGGTTCCTGTCTTGTACTTGTTGATGGTGTCGTAGTCGGCACCAACGACCTCGACCTCCACAAACGGACTTGCTATGCCACGACCTGTCTTCACCAAATGTCGAGCGCCAATGATCTGTAAAGGCAACCATTGTACCATAAACAACAATTCAATTTGTACAGTCTAAATTCATATAAGATATAAGGCTTTACGTTGTTATGCCTTAAATAACAATAATATCGAATGATTAAAACTTGTATACGTAATTTTATTTCTATGCTTCTCCTTTCAAACTTTTTACCTAAGTGTTCTGCATGTTTCATTCACTTGTACACTTGCTTGAATAAACACTTTTGATTTGACTTGACAGACTGGATACAGTTATTGCTAACTTCTAGTTGCGAGTGCACATACCGTGAGGATGATAGTCTTTGGGTTGATGATACCCTCAATCGGCAATCGGTCGAACGGGTGGTAATCTTTCTCCCTCATGCACGCAGGCTGCAGCACGTAGCCACTGCGACTGTTGACGGAGAACCGGCCGTCGTTCAGCTGCATCGACCGATCTACATCAGGGCAAACACGTTTCATACGGAGTGATTGTGGTGACCGGAAGTGAGTGGACAACTTGACCTGGAGACAGGTGGTGGAACCGGCGGAGAAACACAGACAATAATGGAAGGAAAGCCAGGATATTGATTGATTTGTTCTATGAACACGTGTTATATTGGTGACGTTTGTTCCCATATCTTGCTGCTGCTATCAACACTGGCTCACACCTACTCACAGAATACACCAATACATCAATTGCCTACACTAGAACGGCTAGATATTTGAATAGTCCTCCAGCAAAGGTAATCACATTAATTCCATGTCAACTTTTTCCCTAAAATAAATTGCCAGTTGGTAGGTCAGAGCCCAATGATCCAAGGAAATGAATGAACATAGAAAGATGTTAATAGATATCAGTGTCTGGTAGGAGATGCACTTACAACCTATAGATAATCACTCACCTGGCGTCTGGTAATTGAGAGCAACCATGTGACTGCCACAGTTCCACATGGGCATGGGGTTGTAGTTGGAGGAGTCGATGCGCTGGCCCTTGGGGTAGACACGACTGAACTGTACACGGTTGTACTGAAGCAGTTCCTTGCCGTACTTGCGACTCGCCCACTTGTCCATCTTCGTCTCCGGGAACGATGACATCTGGGTGAAGTTACCATTGGACTGGCATGCTGCAATACAACAGGTTCAGCAAATGAAGCAGCAATTACAAATATTTTATTAATAAATTTCTGAAGTGAGAGAATGCTGTCTCATGGTCTGTATATAAAATATATAACAGTAATTTTTTCCTCACCCAGAAAGTGGAAGGAAAAGGGAGGCAAGGAAGACTGATAAGGCGATGCAAAGACTGCATTAAGAGAAATCTGGAAATACTGGGAGCAGGATGGAATATTAGGGAACAGCAAACAGCAAGAGTTGGAGACTGCTGATAGAGAAAGTAGAGATAAAAGAAAGACAAAGAACAAGACCAAATTAATAGTGGCAAATCTCACCTTTGACGGCAGCAATGCCAAGAGGAGAATAACAATTATATAGGCAGTCGGAGTGAAATAAATATGACTCTCACACGCACGCACGCACGCACGCACGCACGCACGCACGCACGCACGCACGCACGCACGCACGCACGCACGCACGCACATATATAAATATACGATATGATAGATATTGTTCATGTCCCCAAGATTCAGATAGGCTGCAAGTTTTCCCCATAGCTTGGAGCCTTGTTATTTGAAACTTGCAATGTTTCAGTCGACTCGCTGTGGGCTTTTATCATGCAATTACTTCACATTGCAAGTTTTGAGTAACTGCTCTAAAAGTGTACATTTTTGCAGTCGAAACTGTCAGGATGTATCAGTGTCTTTGTTCTGGTATTCAAAAGTGCTGTCGGTGTTATCCCATTGGAAGATGTAAATGTTTCGAACAGGCCAACTGGTTTATATTGTGTGGTCATTTTCAAGAGTGCTTTAGCACCATAATCAACAGCAAACACACACCATCTGTAATTAAGTATACTCTACAGTTATCAATTAATAACAATAATATGTGACCTCATGTGCTTAGACAAGTTATGATACAACTGACAAAAAAGATCTTCCAAAACGGGAAATAACACTGAGAGTACATTAGTGTATATTTAAATTAAAAAAATTGTTCTTTATCAAGAAAACGATGCAAAGAAAAGGCTGGAATTGTGATACGCTGAGTGTCCATATGACCACTGCCCTTTTGGAGTGCTCAACTTACCATTGAATGTCACAGGTTGGCAGTAAACTACCAGATCCGACAGCTCCTTCGCAATTCTCTTGGTCCGCTCCTGCTGGTGGGTCTGTTTCACCTGGAGTGACAGGATGGAAAACTTATAGGGTCTGTTTCACCTGGAATGACAGGACGGGAAACTTATAGGGTCTGTTTCACCTGGAGTGACAGGATGGGAAACTTATAGGGTCTGTTTCACCTGGAATGACAGGACGGGAAACTTATAGGGTCTGTTTCACCTGGAGTGACAGGACGGGAAACTTATAGGGTCTGTTTCACCTGGAGTGACAGGACGGGAAACTTATAGGGTCTGTTTCACCTGGAATGACAGGACGGGAAACTTATAGGGTCTGTTTCACCTGGAGTGACAGGATGGGAAACTTATAGGGTCTGTTTCACCTGGAGTGACAGGACGGGAAACTTATAGGGTCTGTTTCACCTGGAGTGACAGGACGGGAAACTTATAGGGTCTGTTTCACCTGGAGTGACAGGACGGGAAACTTATAGGGTCTGTTTCACCGGGAAAGTGACAGGACGGGAAACTTATAGGGTCTGTTTCACCTGGAATGACAGGACGGGAAACTTATAGGGTCTGTTTCACCTGGAATGACAGGACGGGAAACTTATAGGGTCTGTTTCACCTGGAGTGACAGGACGGGAAACTTATAGGGTCTGTTTCACCTGGAGTGACAGGACGGGAAACTTATAGGGTCTGTTTCACCTGGAGTGACAGGACGGGAAACTTATAGGGTCTGTTTCACCTGGAATGACAGGACGGGAAACTTATAGGGTCTGTTTCACCTGGAATGACAGGACGGGAAACTTATAGGGTCTGTTTCACCTGGAGTGACAGGATGGGAAACTTATAGGGTCTGTTTCACCTGGAGTGACAGGATGGGAAACTTACAGGGTTCTTCCATATGCAATCACAGTCTGCTTACTGACAACATCATCATGAAGTGACACTAAATGTTGCCAAGTGAAAGGAGCAAGATATTCTCGTCACTGGGCTAAAGTAAGTTATGTTACACTTAACTTGGTCAGACATGTAACTGGAAATACATACATTATTTTGCTTGGCCAAATTGGATTAACGTGTTTTTGCCAACATTGCTCCAAAGTATAAATGATGAACTTTTACATTATATTTTATGTATATACGTAGGTTAACTACAGTAATCATTATTCTATGTTTATAAATGATCTATTTATAGCTTAATTTATAATGCTCTCATTTATTTGCTATTAATGAATTTATTACAACGCTAGTTGATTTGTTTTTCTTATCCACACATTTATAATACATTTAATTTTGTGTGTGATTATAATCCTATGTGCATATTGATGGAAATAGCATTTTATAAAATTAAAATTTGTCTCTACGTGATGTGTTTCCCGAGCGACCAACCTTTGTATCGGCGTTGCTTGTGCAGCTTCGGATGCTTGCCATCCAGTCGTTGAGTTCAGCCTCTGAATCGGCAGCCAGCTCCATCACCTGTCCCTCGTGGCTGCTGATGCGGAAGACAAACGGCCTGCCTCCTTTCCCATCCAGCAGCCGATCTGTCAACACACACTCCAACAGTGAACACACTGACCGGACTCCAACAGTGAACACACTGACCGGACTCCAACAGTGAACACACTGACCGGACTCCAACAGTGAACACACTGACCGGACTCCAGCAGTGAACACACTGACCGGACTCCAACAGTGAACACACTGACCAGACTCCTACAGTGAACACACTGACCGGACTCCAACAGTGAACACACTGACCGGACTCCAACAGTGAACACACTGACCGGACTCCAACAGTGAACACACTGACCGGACTCCAGCAGTGAACACACAGACCCAGCTCGAACAGTGAACTCACGGACCCGGCTCCAACAGTGAACACACGGACCCGGCTCCAACAGTGAACACACTGACCCGGCTCCAACAGTGAACACACGGACCAGGCTCCAACAGTGAACACACGGACCCGGCTCCAACAGTGAACACACGGACCCGGCTCCAACAGTGAACACACGGACCCGGCTCCAACAGTGAACACACTGACCCGGCTCCAACAGTGAACACACGGACCCAGCTCCAACAGTGAACACACGGACACGGCTCCAACAGTGAACACACGGACCCAGCTCCAACAGTCACAGCACTCATACAAAGACAAATTTATTCAGCTGTACAGCAAAATATAAATCACCTAATAATAATAATATAAACTTCTGTAGCTCCACATCTTCAGGCGTCTCTACTCAGCGGCACAACACGTAACCATTGTTAGGCATCATCTAAGTCTAAGGGAGCTCCAAAGGTATAGGGTGAGAGTGCTAGTTCAAACAACTTTTTAAGATGTTTGCGAAAGATTGCTATAGTTTCACGTTTATTATAGTGACAGAGTTGATTCCAGATTGTGGGTGCAGCTACAGGTAAACCCCAGGTATGTTGGCACCTCGTTAATACAATCACCTCAAAAGTTGCAATTAAATGAACTAAAAACACGTTTTTAATGAGAAATTTTTTTCTGGATGTACACATTTCAGAACTAAGTAATGCCCTGAGAGTCAGCATGGGTTCTTTTGTGTGTGCAATTCTTTTCCGTTAACAATTCATGACTAAGACCATGAAATTACAATTAATTTTTTGATAAACAATGACATATTTATTCTAAATTTACCTAGTGCCTTACAGAACACATTTCTACTGGGATAACATAACAAATCACAGATGTGGTAAATCATTGTCCGTGATGTGCCAGAAATGCTTGATAGTGAATTTGTAAAAAAAATTGTGACACTGATGACATGAGCAAGGTTTGCGGGACTGACCAACACAGTAGCCAGTGAGGTCTATTGTTCCCTTCTGTAGAGCCCCAAGGGGTGTGTCAGAGGTCGTCTGTTCTAGCTCCTCTACGTAGTTACACGGGAACCACATCTTGTCCTTGCCCCCATGGTCACCCTGCCACCTGCAACGTAAGCACACTCACAGTTGACACAGTATTTAAGGTAGGGCTGCTGGAACAAAGCACTCTGGGGTTTAAAATGGAGGCCTCCCATCCCACACCTGGATATGAGAGGTAGGCTCCCAAAACAGGTGGCAATTGAGGAGTGGACTCTCAAAACAGACGGGTACGAAAACATTGGAGGCGGATTTTCAAAACAGATGCGATATAGAAGACAAGCTCTCAAACGACATTGGAGATGGGAAGCAGGCTCTCAAAAGACAAGTGGGTTCTCAAAATCGAAGGAAGTTGAGCTCTCGAAAGTTGGGAGTTGGGAGACAGGCTTTCAGACAAGATGGGAGATTTCCCAGAGAGAAGACAAGACTGTTTGACAGAACTCACCATCCTCCGTCATGCTTGAGTACATTGGTGATGACTGCACGAGCACAGAATGAGAGTTCGTCCTCACGCTGGGCGTTGTAGTCGTACAAGGCACGTACTGTGATCTGCAAGGTCAGGGCCATCACACCAAACTTACACTCTCCAATCTCCATCAACAGGGCACTTCTTTTAAGGTTCACAAAATCAAAGAAAAAATTGCGGTGTGTCAGTCCAAATGTACCCCTTTTATAATTTAGCAAACCTATTCATGTGCACATATTATGTTATACTTTAATTCATCTCTTACTATGCGTTGTGCAAATGGTTTCAACAATTCTTTTTTATATTTATTATTTACTTATTTTACTCACATATTTAAGCAGCTGTTTTTATCCTATCCTATTTTTATCAGTGTATTGTAATGTCCAATGGACCAAGCTAACTTGTTATTGTTATTATGCAATAAAATTATCGTAGACCATTACCGTACTTACATCAAGAGATAATCATTAGTTTTAACATCCTGATCATAGCCCCCCTGTTCATACCTTCTGAAAGTCATGACCCTTAAAATGTGGTCAAAAATGTTTTAATAGTGTGCATCACTGTGGACAGGTCTCTAGTCTCCACCAACCATGAGCACTGCTCCAGAATCTAGAAACAACTTAATGAGGCAGCAAGTCGTATTATGTTTAAATCTCTCTTTTAGAAAACTGACTTTATAGTAACATATCAGACAGAACACAACTTCAATGTCGATGATATTGCAACAGAAACTTTACACTCAGAGCATAGCCCTGACCGTCTATTTTACAATGTACACCTAACATTGATATTTAACAGGATTATCCCAAGGCTATGGAGAGAAACAGAGAATGTGAACGGAGAGAGTCATGACCGATTCAAACGTTCTGGTCAACACAACAACAACTGCTACAAGCGTCACCGAGCAAGTCCTTGACTCTCTGACTCGGCTCATGAATCATAACCTGTCCACAAGCCATGGGATAAATCAAACAAATTTGACTTCCACACAGCCCCACGACAAAACATGTCTGTCCGTCTGAAAGATGAGCATTTCAATCGCTTGTCGGTGACCTGTGTAGTTAGCTGAGCTATCATGTGCATGATTTGGCATTTTTCCTGCAGAAGGAAGAGAATATTCCAAACTAGTTAGCTTTCATCAGGGGCCTTAATTGGGCTACATCTCGTTGAATTGTTCTTGTCTCAGACCACGTTGTCCGACACAACATGTACCAAGATCATCCCAACAGTTGTACCAGGAGCTGACAGATACAGATGCAACTACTCTCTTGAAAGACAACATTCAAAGTTAAGTCCACTGAGAGGTTCAAGCATGCAACGTATGATAAGGACATATGTGATGCCATAGCTATGGTAGCAGCATCCCCAAGTGCTAAAGGTCTTGAAGATTGTTAATGCCCAAATTGACTGCTGGCTCCCAGAAACAAAAGGAGCACACATTTAGCTTTTGGAACTACGATGAGTGTGCGGATCATTCAATTTCCCACACGGGCACACAGAAGCTAGAGAAGGCACCCATCCACAATTTGGCCACTGAGCGGAGTGTTAGCTTCATAAACTGTGAGTTCTCGACCAGAAGCCAAGCAGCTTGGCAGTACATCTTTAGCAGAATTTAATCCAAAGCAACAGATCTGATTGACGGACGACAGGCATGGTCTATCTGACTGGACGGCTGGCTGTGTGGTGACAACATGAGACGAGACATCAACAGTTATGTTGTCATGGAACAGAAGACAGCAAGAACTAAAGAAACAAGGACTCCATGATAAGGAACAGGGCTAATCTAGCAACAGATATGGGGAGAATTAAGGACTTGGACACACTTAAGATAATCGGGGGCCATTCACATGAGCTGGTGCAAGTGTAGATGAGGGAAGCTAAGTAGAACGAGTGACATGTTTCACATATTGATGGACTACTGGAATCTCCCGATCAATACTGATCTGGTCAATTTGATACTGTCTTTGAACAATATAACTCTGAATGCAGCAGTCCCTCTGGGTGAATTTAGCCAAACCATTGACACCACCCCCTGTATATATCTAGTGTTATGGCCAGATAGTAATCATTGTTAGTAAGGACTCTCACTCTAAACAGTGTTAACATAAAATAAGGCGGTAATCAATCACTAATATGTCTACACAACGTTTATTGTATACAACTACATGTCTGCTCCAGAGTACAAATAATTTAAATGTTTTATGCTCGTTTTCTGAATTATTACAACCATTTTGAGACAATGTTCCAGGCAATAAGACCTTAGTTTCAACGGGGTTGGCATCGACCAGATGACGAACAGCGGCTATTTCCCCACTCACAAAGACCATCTCCATCTTTTGTACCTAAAAATATTTGATCTAACCCCGCCACTTAAAGAATATACTCCACATACAGCTGATTCTGGAAGTAACAGTACTACTGCCTAAACATGCTTGACAATCTTCAAACAATTGTGATGCTACCGAGTTAATTACAACACTTTTTTCTTGCAAACATTACATAACACACAAGCAGCATGCACTGTTAGTATTACAGATGCTGCCACAGGGCAAAATGTTTGTTAAAATGCCATGCTTTACATATCAGGCAAAATGCAATATGCGTTTGAAGCTATTCAAAGAAACACGAGTTTTCATCACTCTGTGGGGAGTGAAAACAAGATTCTATATTCAGCCCTGTTTCGTTATGCAGAGGTCTGAGGGTGAAATAAATAAAACACCCAATTTGTTACTGTCCATACAACTTCCGTGGCCTGCAATTTACCTTTGATGGGAGGAAGTCATTTGGGTTTGTGTAGAGCTCTCCCGTAGTATAGATAGCACCTTCATCAGGGTCCTGTAGCATACAAACAGCTGAATACTCAAACGCCACTAGCACCAAGACACAAGCAGCACAGAGTAACGCCATGCGGGGAACAACGTGCACATTGAGTGGCCACTCAGCCAGGCCTCATGTCAGATCCCGCCAGTGAGGATGCAGACATCACAGACGGGGATATAGAGATCCCAGCAACATTCACCTGAAATTCTGGAATGCATATATTCAAGACACAAACGGCAATACTTAAATTCCGCCCACTTGGACTGGAATGTAAATACTCCACTTGGTTTGGAATACAATTTCCATCCGCGTGGTTTGGAATAACAGATGCTGCCCACATGGACTGGAATACAGATTCCACCCACTTGGATTGGAATACAGATTCCACCCATTTGGACAGCAATGCAGATTCTACCCACTTGAACTGGAATGCACATTCCAAACAATTGGACTGGAATACAGCGATTCCAAACACCTGGACTGGAATAGAGATTGCATGCAGTCAGGACACCTGGTGTGTGCCACCACATGTGGACAAGCAGACAACATGCTTGTAGTGGCTTCCGCGTCAGACATCGCTGTTAGATCTCATGCAAACAACAAACCAGGCCGCACTCCTACTGGCTCACCCTTGCCATCATAACTGCATTCCAACAACCCTTTCACAGTGACAGTGATGTGATTGTGAAAGGGTAAGGTGGCTGAGGTAGCTATTCTGTTGTCATTTTGAATTTGGTAATGCTAAAACGTCACTAGAAGTTGACGTTTTTGTGACGTTTCACACTTTAAGTTATTTATTATTATACGTCAGTGTCACCAATGTGACTGTGGCAAACACATTTTCACTAACAAGAATTCCATTTTAAACACACATTTGTTAGATTTGCTACTAAGGAAACACCATATTTCTTAAGAATCTGATGGGGTTTCCACAAGACACGTAACACATCAACTGGCCACTCCAACCACCTTAATCGATCGTTTTCAAAATGCATACTATGACGGCAAGACACACACGCGATGACGTTACCTTTGGAGACAAGTCATTGGGGTTCATGTACAGGTCAGATGGCCCGTAGATAGCTGCTTCGTCTGGGCACTACAAGTATACCGCTTGAATAAGGGGCATCTTGGAACAGGTGTCACATTGCAAAACTCAGCAGCTGCGTAATGTGATTGAAAAATAAATACACATTGCAGGAAAAATATAATTCCTGCGAGCCAACTGCACAATATGCCACCATCCCTGGAGTGCTGACTTGTTGAAACTTGGATCTCTGCCTGACAGCCTAATTAGAAAGCAGGAAATTCACCCGCATTGGATAAACAAAACGTATGTCGAACATGAGCTAATTTGTCATTTTTATGCAATTTTTTTTAACGTAACGACAAATAGCGACTGCAATAAAATAACTCAACTGCACTTTAATATCCAATCATATTATTCGCTTCGGGTTTTGGTAAATTTATGTGTCAAGCTTTACTTTTTTGTTAACCAATCCACATTATTCGTTTTCTGATTATGGCAATTGTAGGTGTCAAGCATTACTGTTTTGACAGCGGTACTTTGTAGTCAGCAATCCTGGGTTTGTGATGATGAAATACATCAACATACGATGCTATCTGAAAGAGTTGCCAACCCTCCAGGCTCTGGAGACCATCCCTACGGAATATCAGTACAGAAGCGCTTCATTCCTGGAACCTATAAACTCCACAGACCTGCAAAGTTGACTCTAAAAAGAAAATCACTCTAGTGTTCACCAGATGGTTTACAGTGGATGTAATACCCAGATAAAGGGGGATCCAATACATCATAGTTTGTCTACGTCACCCCCACAACAGTGTGTGTGACTTGCTTCACCCTGCCCACAACATTTGAAGACACTGTTTAATAAATGCATTACATTACTAGGGTAGCAAGGCATTTGTGTATCAAACTTACTTTACTTTGAACTGTTTAATTGCCGGTACAACAATCCCACGAATTACCAGTTTTATGCAAAAGTACCAAGAAGCCAGTTCCATTGATACCATGACTAGAATTTGTTTCAAGATCTATCAACCTGGTGTAACAATTACGTGTACGTGAAACAACATTACTTACAGTTCCGATCTGTCTAACAAGCTGGTCATTGACCGGATAACGCAGTTTCATCCTGCGATAAAGTGGTTGTTTCTCGTAGTACTGCACCAATTCCAGCAGGCTCTCAAAGGTCGCATTGCCAATGATGAACAGGCGACCCTCGTGCTTAATGCGACAATGTTTGATCTTGCCCTCAGCCCTGGTGACAAAGACAATTAAGTTTTCAGACCTGGTGACAAAGACAATCAAGTAAGTCCTCAGCTCAGTTCTGGTGACAAAGACAATCAAGTAAGTCCTCAGCTCAGTTCTGGTGACAAAGACAATCAAGTACGATCTCAGCTCAGTCTTGCTGACAAAGACAATCAAGTAAGTCCTCAGCTCAGTCTTGGTGACCAAGACAATTCAAGTAAGTTCTCAGCTCAGTTCTGGTGACAAAGACAATCAAGTAAGTCATCAGCTCAGTTCTGGTGACAAAGACAATCAACTACGTTCTCAGCTCTGTTCTGGTGATAAAGACAATCAAGTAAGTTCTCAGCTCAGTTCTGGTGACAAAAACAATCAAGTAAGTCCTCAGCTCAGTTCTGGTGACAAAGACAATCAAGTAAGTTCTCAGCTCAGTTCTGGTGACAAAGACAATCAAGTAAGTTCTCAGCTCAGTTCTGGTGACAAAGACAATGCAAGTAAGTTCTCAGCTCAGTTCTGGTGACAAAGACAATCAAGTAAGTCCTCAGCTCAGTTCTGGTGACAAAGACAATCAAGTAAGTCCTCAGCTCAGTCTTGCTGACAAAGACAATCAAGTAAGTTCTCAGCTCAGTTTTGGTGACAAAGACAATCAAGTAAGTTCTCAGCTCAGTTCTGGTGACAAAGACAATCATGTAAGTTCTCAGCTGAGTTATGGTGACAAAGACAATCAAGTAAGCCCTCAGTCCTGGTGATAAAGAAAACCACATAAATACCTGCATTCTAAAAAGATTCAATTATCAGATTTATTTTACTAAAAAAAAACAATATACAGAACTTTTAAAGTTGCTTAAAACTGTTATTTACAGTTCGACAAATTGCTGTACAATATATACTTACTGTATGTAAGTTCCAGGTAACTTCAGACATTATAAAGTAGAAAAAAACTTATTTTAGCACTACTGCTAGGGGCAAAATTACGTAGCCTTAAAATGTTACTCATCCCCATGCAAAAATCACTAGTCCCCATTTTCTTGGTCATCAACAAAATGAGACCTTTTTATGCAAATTCTTATGTTGACAGCAATGCTCCGTAAAAATAAAATTAGAAATATGCATCATAAATGATGTATGTATGCCTAACTTAAAGTGCTCGCATTACATTGACAAGACGGGTGGAAAACAGCTACTTGCCCGACAGACTAGCGCAGGTCAAAGGTTATTCGTCCCCAGAAATGTTCTATCAAGGGAGCATGCGTTAGTCAAGTTTGATCCGTGACTACAGATACACAGATGAGGCTAGAAACAGGGACTCACCTGAAGGAGATGGCGAACTGTGACGAGTCCGTGTCATGGGGGTTGGTGTCACGCCGTCGCACCAGGAAGGCACCGTCGTAAGGGATGCGACACAACATCGACTCCGCCTCTTCCCGCGATAGTTGGTCGTGGTACCACCTGGGAACAGGGTCAACACTGCAGTCTCCAAAGAGTCCATCATGTACCACAACTACATCACATCACCTGTTGCCTAGCAACACATAAAACAATGGCTATTTGAAGGGAATGCGCCTGCTAGATTTTTATTGTACAATAATATTATAGTATATAAATGAAGTATGTTGTATCGTACCGACAGCCCAAACATCTTTTAATGAACCATTTTTCGTTAGCGAATTTTTTTTGGATTCGTCATAAATCAATCAGTGTAGTCGCTTTTGGAGGCGTGTCTCAGGTCTTTCATTACTAACACCCGTGTGTCTATCACGTGATATGTGATCACGTGATATGCATACATGTTGATATTTGGTGTCTTGACCTTCCTCGGAATAATTCCAGCTTGCTATTTGGGAATTTGAGTGACAATGTGGCGATTTGAGCGATAGCGCAGTATTATTATAAACACTGAACAGTTAAATTGTAAAGTTGGTTCTACTTTGCTAAAACATATTTGTGTTTTCAGTACTTTATAATATATAGAACTGATAGTGTAATATAACTGCACAATAAAATAAATCTAAAAACAGGAGGCACACTACCTTTAATAGTCACGGGAGCAAGTTCTGGTTAAAACTACAGCAATTAGAGCTGTGCACTGTTTGTTTCTGTGTATGTTATATGCTATATAATTAAGTTTTTTTGCTAAAGGTGTTCCATACGCTGTGTGCAGGAAATGTAAGAATGGTGTCACACTGTGGCTTGGTGGGACAACGCCATTGACAGATTTCTACCATCAGCTCTTCTGGACGTATGTTTTTCAAACGGAAAAGGCCAGGATGTGTTGAATTTCGTCTATTTGTTCATTCAATTTCTTTTTTTAAGTTTTCATGGTTATGGATTAATATGGAAGTTCAAAACACCTTTTCGTACTGTCAATTGGCAGTGTAACATACTGTATGGAATACTAATTTTTCACAACCGGTTTCTAATCTGTATAAAAATACCAGTTCAACATAGCTTTGACAGTAACTGCCCTGGATCTGTCGTTTCACGGGTTGATGTAAACTAACACACAAGCTGTATGACACCTGCCAAGGTGATGGAGGGACCTACTCCTTGCCCTGGTGGGACTGAGGCTGAGGTACTGGGTGTGTGAGGATCTGCTGGAAGTCGTGTGTGCGCAGGGGACTGCTGCGGTAGTACGTGATCAGGTCGTAGAGGTTGTCGAAGAACACGTTGTCGATGAGATAGTACTTGGTCTGTCCCCGCTCTTGTCTCGACCGAATGCGGCAGTGGTTCACACAGTTCTTACGCCTGCATCAACAACGACAATTAAATCAACATGGCATAAGTAAGTTAAACTCTTTCCCGATATCACAGCATTATTATGCATTATAAAACAGCTTCTTAAATTTAGCAATGTGTTCTGTTAAGCGTTGGATTTTCATTTTTAGCTTGGTGAAGCTGCCACCAGTTTAATGCACAGACCAAACAACTACGGTGAAGGAACTTACCAGAACGAGAGGGAGAAGTCTCCAACAAACGTGTCGCTCTCGCGCACTAGGAATGTGCCGTCTCCCATGTAGGAGTACTGTTTGAGGAGCGCCTCCGCTCCATGGCGTCTGTTCTCCAGCTTGCCGTGGTACCACTTCTCTCCATAGTGTAGCTCCTCATTCGCCAGCTGCTGCTGCTGTGGCATGCAACACACCACTGTCAGCACAGCAGCCACACCACTGTCAGCAGCACAACTACACCACTGTCAGCAGCATAGCCACACCACTGTCAGCACAACCACACCACTGTCAGCACCACAGCCACACCACTGTCAGCACCACAACCACATCCATCAGCACCTTATCCACACCTGTGTCAGCATCACAACAACCACCCCACTGTCAGCATCACAGCCACACCACTGTCAGCACCACAACCACATCCATCAACACCTTATCCACACCTCTGCCAGCATCACAACAACCACACCATTGAGAACACTACAACCACACCACTGTCAGCATCACAGCAACACACACTACTATCAACACAACAAACACACCACTGTCAGCACAGAGCCCACCTCTGTCAGCACCACAGCTACTACTGACAGCACCATGACCATACCTCTGTCAGCATTAGTCAGTACCACAACCACACAGTTGTTACCACAAAAGCCACACCACTGTCAGCATCACAACCACACAACATTCAGCAGTACATACTCTACTCACCATTATACCATAACAAACATCCCCCTGTCAGCACCACAATCAAAGCACAGCACAACACTGACTGCATCATAAACTACCGCCACAAAAACCACAATAAACGACAAATTGTCCTTATTTTTACATATTTTAAGTATCAATTCAAACGACAACATTACAGGATTCAAAGAACTAATAGTGTTGATGCTAGCCATATTTCCAACAAAATACAGCAGGCACTGTCTGATATAGGTGTATTTAGTAGCCTGGCTGAATGCAGCACTCAAATCGAATAGTAAAGTGAAGGCTGGTGAAAATAATACATATTTTTATGGATTTCAAGTCAAAAATTTGTATTTTGAGCAAGAAAACGTGGCGTGTATCTGCTACCTCATGTTCAGTATTGATCTGGTTCGTTGCCTCCTCGTCTTCATCATTCTGATTTATTGTGTTTGTCTCCTCCGTGTAGTGCAGCTTAGTCGATGTCAGCGCGAAGAAATGTGGATTCCACTCCTGTGCAAACACAAGTCACAACGGTGGGTGAAGAAGTTCATCAGATATGTGCATATATAAATATATATCATAAATCAGTTTGTTGACTTACTTCACAGTCTGTTTACTGTTTTTGCTGTGACGTTTCAAAATCTCACCAGACAACAACTGTTAGACGTTGACAAGGTACTCTGCACAAGATGACTACCACGTTGCTACCTAGCAGTACATTCTGACAAGGATTGCCGATAGTGATAGAAATTTCAGAGGAAGAAGAGATTGTATGCAAAATAAATAAAAACAATTCAGGTCATAACAATTTTACTACAACTTGTAATTGTAATAAACATTGAATACTTATGTCCAGCACAACCGTAATCAAATAAGTATTTGAGTAACAACGACTCACAAAACATTAATAAACATGTCATGGCCATAATAATCAAATAAATGATTAAATGTTGTTATTATTAATAATGAAATACATATTTAGCACAAGCCTTCAATTGGTATAAATTAATTTATATTAATTTATTATTTTAATGACTTGTGTGTTGGCTTTAAGGTAGCTATATTTATAGTCTTCATTCAAGCCAATATGAAAACAAACCAAATATGATCAATCAATAACACGATAGCAGTCACTACCTCAAAGCCTGCTTGGGTCACAAGTTTACAAAATAGTAAGAACAACATGTAATATATTTGGTAGAATCCTCTGGTTTGTTTCATGTTCATCAAAAACTGGTACCTTGTCTACTGGGTCTTCAAGGAACAAGATGCCGTTCTTCACCGAGTTGCTAAGATCTGACGGGTCTAACACACCTACAAGCCAAGAATTTACTTTTACAAGAAAATAGATCAGTCATACATAAAGGCAAGTTATTCTCACTTTGCCATCAAACATGTCCACCAAGTTGATTTATCTAGGAAGTATTTAGCCATGGTGCATTTATTTAAGAATACTATTCAGTCACACTCCCTGTTAACGGTCAGGTATTCTAATACAGCCAAGAGAAATAAAACAAGAGAGTTCAAATCGAGCTACACTCGATTTTGAATTGAATTTGGTGTTCTTACTGCTATGCCGACATGCCGCAATCCATAAATTACAATTACATCACTATGCACCAATTCCATAATTACAGACACATAACCGTTTGAATATCAAAATTAGTTGCCTTTTCAGAATAATATGTGTTTCTTGTCGCATTGTGGCTTGCCTACTGATATGACCACTGTCAAGCTGCACCAACAATGTTTGAATTTACACAACAACAATTGCACTTGTAAGCACCATAAATCTAGACAAATGTCCATTTCATACTTGTGCAGCAAGACGTCTGCCAACTCAAACAGTTCCACATGCAGGTCTCTCTCACACAGCTCTGCCTTATACTTTTGTAAAATAAAACTTTGGGACAAAACAAAATAAACAACAGATTCATTTTTAAAGGCTTGACAGATGTGTTCCTAGGCAATAGATCATGTGACAGAAAGGTCAAAGGGCACTGACCGTCATCGACCTGAATATCTCCCTCGCCTCCTTCTGACAATTTCTTGTGCTGAAACATGAATTTAAGCAAATTTACTCATATGAATAAATAAATAAAACTTTCTACTGTTTTACAAGCAGACACTGAAACTGATTGACAGTTAAATGTTTTGCTTAATGGCAAATTAGATGTTTTGAAGAATGTATAACTAACAGTAATGCCATTACGGCATGGTGATTTTGCACACATATATCCATCACTGTCTGGAAGTAACCAGGTATTCATTCATACAGCCGAGTAAACCTGGGCAAATGAAAAGTGAAAGATCTTGCCCAAGGCAGTCAATGGTAGATAAGTCGGGATGTGATGGATATCGTCTTTTCGTTCAATTTTTATAAAGTTTACATGGATATAGAAGATTCAAGATATTTTTGTATTATCCATTAGCAATGTATGTATACGGTATTGAATAACAGTTTTTTAAACTGTATAAAGTCCAACAGTATATTCTACACAGCTCTGACTTGTACATACGATGACAAACCTTAAGTATGATCTTGTGTTTGAGTTGATTGGGTGACGGCATCGCCGTGCCGTTGGGGTCAACAGGACTGGTGAGAAGCTGGTCCCCAAAGACCTCCTTGAATGCGTTCGCCATGTTCCTCTGTTGTACCAGAGAGCAGTGGTCCTCCAACGACAGAATCAGGGGATACCTGCAGGCACACACGCTCACTGGACAAGTCTTTACATGTCGCAATCTAATACTTAAAAGGTAAGGCAAGTTCTTATATAGCGCAGTATCCAGTCCTCAGGGCTGCTCAAAGCGCTTAACACTTTACTTCCCTGGCAGACCTGTTCAATCAGACACCATCTCAACTTCTCTGGGAAGCATCCAGCCATGTGCTGCAATTAATGCGTGAAAGTTGCTGGTACACCTGTCCACCAATGTCTATAGCCAGGCACTCATTTATACAGCTGAGTGAACTGGAGCAATGTAGAGTGAAAAAACTTGCCCAAGGTTTTAACACCGCAGCACAGGATTCGAACCCGGGTCCTCTTAGTTGAGAGTCTGAAGCTCTACCCCTGAGCCACGGCGCTCTATAAGTATATTTAAATCAATATACTTACTTATGTTTTCTACTTAATGTAATAATAATATGAGTTTTCTGCCTGACTGTATGAAAAGTATGTTACAGTCAGACAAGTCCAACTGAGGTACCTCAGGGTCGTCACCTCTTCTCCAAATACCACCGTGTTTATTCAATTTATAAACATAATTGATTCTTTATATCACAACTATTAAATTCAAGTTGTCATTGAAATGTTGACGTAAGTTCCAATTTCATAGTTGTGATCTACTGAAAGTTTGATTAATAGGAATGAACACATTATGCTGATGCTACACAACTGTGCTGTGTGCTTACTCGGATGCGACAAATGCATGTTCTTTGATGGTGTTTAGCACGTCCATGAAGCGGATCTTTGATGTGAGTGTGTGTCCGTGATAGATATGAGGGTAGCCATCAGGACCATCCCAGCAGTCCACTGTAACAAACAACAGCCTACTGTAGCAAAACAACAGCACACGGTAACATACAACATACTACTGAAATTTAGCAATAGCTTCCCATGGGAAACCAACAACCTGTTGTCATAAAACAACAGTCACAACCGTGTGTTGAAACAAACAACAGTCCATTACAAACAATATCCTATAATAATATGCAAAAATTCTAACTATTGTGTGCATTTTGTATAACAATTTAATGGTGAATTACTTTACCAAATTTTGAAAAATGGCAGGAAATTTACAATCATACTGGACTGTTTGCAGTGATTCAGAGAATAATCAGCGAAACAGACACAGTAAACAAGATGTATAAGTGAGTTTGTTAGAGCCAAACGCTTCAAGACAATGGCACCTACATTCAATGCACCGACAGCCCGTGCGCAGTATGCGTGCATAGGCTTCACAGGAGGACTCACTCGAGAACTGGTCCCCAGTGAGGTATCTGGTGAGGGAAACAGTGTGAGTGAAGTCACCTACCTCATATCAACAACACACATGTTATGTAAGACAATGCTGGATTATGTGTGATTTTGTGCAGTTCAAATTAGCTTCCAAAAACATAGACAAAACCTACTGGATTCAATTAACGGACATGGTCGACAAGATATCAGCTATCACCAATCTATCTGTTCTGATATTCGTTACAGCACCAGTGTGCATGAGTACGTATTCCACCTGACAGGTGGTACCACTATACTGATATCTTGCCACTGATTCTTTGCGAAAACTCAACAACTTACATGTACACCTAATTGAATACTTACTGTGTGGTTTGACAAAGCATAGCCATGCACATAATAGTTATTAAATTATGTAACATGGATGTTTTCCGTCTGATAGTGTCTTTAAACTGTATAACATTATAATGAATAAGATATTTTAGCCCTGACAACTGCAACCATGACATCAATGTTTCTGAAGATGAGTTTGATGGTAGAAATGTCTCACGTGTTATGTGAAGACGCTATCCAATAAGACGTCATGGACTGGTCCATGTCACAGTACTGCTGGGCGAGGACCTCATCCCAGATACTGTTCTGTTTCGAGTACACATAGTCCAGGAACTGGTAACAAACAACACACTGAGAGCTAATCCACAGTCACTACTAACACACACGCCTACGGGACCCAGTAATTTACATACAAGTTATAGAAGTAGGGTTGATTTGCCAACTTGATAACAAGAGTTTCGCATGAATGACTTAAAACAGTGTTCCTGTCCTCAAAAATGATCTTGGTCACTGATGTCTCTAACCTGAGATACAGCAATTGTTTGCAACTTGCAAGTTCAAATCTACAGAATATATCTGTGTATTAGTGACCATATCTAACAAACTGAATCTCATAAAATGTAGCGCTGTTTCAAGCGTTCAGGGCAGGACAATTGTATCTCTATCCTTTGATGGACGAGGACGGGAGACGGGAGTACTGCGAGGGAGGAACAGTGGGACTGACCTCTTGCTGGGTGAAGTAGACTTCCCCAGCCCCGCGGCGAGGGTCGTCCAGGTACTCCAACATGTGCTCCTTGACCGCCTTCATGTTGCTGGCCATCACCTCCTACAACCACAGCCACAGTCTGGACACTGGACGAGTCTTACGCTGGACGATGACAATCTAGACACAGTGAACGTCTCAACACTGGACAATGAATGTCTCTACTTGAGGCAGTGAGTTTTAACGGAGGACAATGAGTCTCTACACTGGACAATCAGTCTTGACACAGGACAAACACAGTACATATACTGGACAGTCATTCTGTCTCCACACTAACCACCCGTAATCTCTACATACATTGGACAATCACAATTTCAATACTGGACAATCACAGCATCTACACAGAACATCGAAACACAGTTCCCACACTGAACAATGCCTGTCCATACACATGACGATGATGGCCACCACGTCCCATCAAATGAATCCATCCGGAACTTTTCGAAGCTATTTAAATTTGTTAAAAGTCGTAAGTTATATGCCGTGTATGCTGGTGGGAGTGCACGAGGGCTGCAACAAATACAAACCACTTTCACCTAAGTGTGTCCATATTACAATGTGTTCGCTGTCAAACATTTTCTACAAGATGCTGTGATGAGGTGAGGGTGGACTACCTTCTGTTCAAACTTGAGGAACTTTTGAAAGTCCACCATTGTCATCTTTTCACGGTTTTCACTGCAAACAAAACAAAACAAGAGGAAACATTAAGGGTGTGGTAGGTTGGTAGCAAGGTAGAAGGATCATCGGAGTGGGGTGATTAAACGGTGATGGGTGAGTGGGGTGATTAAACGGTGATGAATGAGTGCTGTGATTAAGTGGTGATGAGTGAGTGGGGTGATTAAGTGGTGATGAGTGAGTGGGGTGGTTAAGTGGTGATGAGTGAGTGGGGTGGTTAAGTGGTGATGAGTGAGTGGGGTGGTTAAGTGGTGATGAGTGAGTGGGGTGGTTAAGTGGTGATGAGTGAGTGGGGTGGCTAAGTGGTGATGAGTGAGTGGGGTGGTTAAGTGGTGATGAGTGAGTGGGGTGGTTAAGTGGTGATAAGTGAGTGGGGTGATTAAGTGGTGATGAGTGAGTGGGGTGATTAAGCAATGATGAGTGAGTGGGGTGGTTAAGTGGTGATGAGTGAGTGGGGTGATTAAGCGGTGATGAGTGAGTGGGGTAATTAAGCAGTGATGAGTGAGTGGGGTGATTAAGTGGTGATGAGTGAGTGGGGTGATTAAGTGGTGATGAGTGAGTGGGGTGGATAAGTGGTGATGAGTGAGTGGGGTGGTTAAGTGGTGATGAGTGAGTGGGGTGATTAAGTGGTGATGAGTGAGTGGGGTAATTAAGCGGTGATGAGTGAGTGGGGTGGTTAAGTGGTGATGAGTGAGTGGGGTGGTTAAGTCAGTGATGAGTGAGTGGGGTGGTTAAGTGGTGATGAGTGAGTGGGGTGATTAAGTGGTGATGAGTGAGTGGGGTGGTTAAGTGGTGATGAGTGAGTGGGGTGGTTAAGTGGTGATGAGTGAGTGGGGTGATTAAGTGGTGATGAGTGAGTGGGGTGGTTAAGTGGTGATGAGTGAGTGGGGTGGTTAAGTGGTGATGAGTGAGTGGGGTGATTAAGTGGTGATGAGTGAGTGGGTGATTAAGTGGTGATGAGTGAGTGGGGTGATTAAGTGGTGATGAGTGAGTGGGGTGGTTAAGCAATGATGAGTGAGTGGGGTGGTTAAGTGGTGATAGTGAGTGGGGTGATTAAGTGGTGATAAGTGAGTGGGGTGATTAAGTGGTGATAAGTGAGTGGGGTGATTAAGCAATGATGAGTGAGTGGGGTGGTTAAGTGGTGATGAGTGAGTGGGGTGATTAAGTGGTGATGAGTGAGTGGGGTGGTTAAGCAATGATGAGTGAGTGGGGTGATTAAGTGCTGATGAGTGAATGGGGTGATTAAGTGGTGATAAGTGAGTGTGGTGGTTAAGCAGTGATGAGTGAGTGGGGTGATTAAGTGGTGATGAGTGAGTGGGGTGGTTAAGCAATGATGAGTGAGTGGGGTGATTAAGTGGTGATAAGTGAGTGTGGTGGTTAAGCAGTGATGAGTGAATGGGGTGATTAAGTGGTGATGAGTGAGTGGGGTGGTTAAGCAATGATGAGTGAGTGGGGTGATTAAGTGGTGATAAGCGAGTGTGGTGGTTAAGCAGTGATGAGTGAGTGGGGTGATTAAGTGGTGATGAGTGAGTGGGATGATTAAGTGGTGATGAGTGAGTGGGGTGATTAAGTGGTGATGAGTGAGTGTGGTGGTTAAGCAATGATGAGTGAGTGGGGTGATTAAGTGCTGATGAGTGAATGGGGTGATTAAGTGGTGATAAGTGAGTGTGGTGGTTAAGCAATGATGAGTGAGTGGGGTGATTAAGTGGTGATAAGTGAGTGGGGTGATTAAGTGGTGATGAGTGAATGGGATGATTAAGTGGTGATAAGTGAGTGTGGTGGTTAAGCAATGATGAGTGAGTGGGGTGATTAAGCAGTGATGAGTGAGTGGGGTGATTAAGTGGTGATGAGTGAGTGGGGTGATTAAGTGGTGATGAGTGAGTGGGGTGATTAAGTGGTGATGAGTGAGTGGGGTGATTAAGTGGTGATGAATGAGTGGGGTGATTAAGTGGTGATGAGTGAGTGGGGTGATTAAGTGGTGATGAGTGAGTGGGGTGATTAAGTGATGATGAGTGAGTGGGGTGATTAAGTGATGATGAGTGAGTGGGGTGATTAAGTGGTGATGAGTGAGTGGGGTGATTAAGTGATGATGAGTGAGTGGGGTGATTAAGTGATGATGAGTGAGTGGGGTGATTAAGTGGTGATGAGTGAGTGGGGTAATTAAGTGGTGATGAGTGAGTGGGGTAATTAAGTGGTGATGAGTGAGTGGGGTGATTAAGCAATGAGTGAGTGGTGTAACAAAATGATTATGAGAGGGGTCATTCCGTGGAGATGACTGAGTGAGGTTACAAATACATGGTGATGAGTGGGTGATTAAGTTGTGATTTCTTATCTATGTAAATGGACAAGAATCCAAATATGATACTTGTAAGAAACTTTAAAAATAAGGGACTTAATATCATGCACACTTACGACACTAACTGCAGCAACATGACGGATCAACCTGAGTGAGTTGCATGCATGTAATATTAGTATGCACACAGTGAGTTTATCTCACAACCAAAGGTTATAGACACAAACAGTTTTAGCTAGAAATCATCCACTTGCATGCAAAGTATTTGAAATCAGTGTAACAATAATACACCACTTTTGTGTGTGTGTTTAGTACATTAGGACAGTAATGTCAGTTACCTGGAAAAGTAGCCCTGGAAATGTTCAGCGAATACCTAAAAACAAGTAAAATGAGAACATGAAAGTCAAAGCCAATTCCCTGGCATATTTTTCACAGTAAATCTGATCTTCCATCAGATTGCCTAAATGACTGAGATTTATAATAATTCTAAACAATAAATCCACAGAAAATGTCTAATAATAATAAAACACCGCCCCTTAAATACGTAAAAAAATGAACATTGTATTATAAACAGTGTGTCATACAGTGGCAGTGTCTACGTTGACAGAATGAATCCGGCAACCAATTCCTCAGACTGAAATATCATAGCATTATTTCAAGATTCATATAATTAACAGGGTTACATATCAGTCATATATCAGCCATACATTAAGCCACAAATATCGATGTAGGGGCCTTACCTCGGGTGTCTGTATTAGATTCTGGTAGAGTATCGAGAAAGCTTCAAAGTTGAGTTCCCTCATGGCTGGATCCACTGCCTGTCAAAACGAACCCAGAATTAGTTATGGTCTGGCGGTCACCAAGACATGTTTTATGGACATCTGTTATATAAGATAATTTTTGTTCCTCTGTGATGTTTGTATTACATCGGAATATCGCACAATAATTCATTCTGACGCTCGTTTTGATCCAAATGCTAGGTTTGTATACAAGCACCGACTCCACAGAAAGGTAGCCGTTACTGGAGCATGTATTGTCACCGACATCACATCTGGGGATCACGAAGCACGACATAATATACATATTAAAACAAATCGAGTAACTGCATAAGTTTTATTATAATTTTTTGGGGTTTAGTGGACATGGAAATATATAGCAGGATGTAGCACGACTTTATTTGAGGAAAATGTGTTTTTATTTCCTTTCAGTTGAAACCAGGCACTTGAAGTCCCGTACCTGGTATTTCTCACGCAGTTTGCTTGTGGATATTTTGTAGTTGATTCTGGGCATCCAGCCTTTGACATCCCTCAGGTTTACCCTATGAGAAAGATAAGGGAAGAGAATACATGTAAATCTATAATTTTACAACACGAGAAAAACATGTTGGATAAAAGCATCTATAGAAGTCATTGTAATTGAATCTCCTTCCCTCACCCTCTTTCTTTCTCAGTTAATTCACTTCCTTGTAGCAACTGGCACTGCATTTCAAAAGACATAGTGGTTTGTATTTTTTTTCAATGGAAGAATCGAGCTGTGAAGAAATTCCCAGGTACTGTAATAGCCATAACAATGACAATGGTGTGTTGCTTCATGGGTGGCCTGGTTGTAAACTACTAACTCTGAATTGTGATACTAATAGTCAAGATGGTACAAATATTGTAAAAAAAAAATTAATAAAAAAATTCGAGACGGATTTATAGTAATAATTTATGGCCATTTAAAAAACAATGATAAGGAAGTGTGTGTTATCATTTACTTAAGACCAAGTCGCTTGTTGGTAGTAAGCAAAGCAGTTCAAACCATGCTACTGTGAACTGCACCTTTGCTATGTACAAAATAGGTAAACATATTTATATTTTAATCAAATGTAGCTTGTTTAAACACTGGTCTTGTCTCAAAATAGGGTTGCATTTTAATACAAGGTTTTCACCTACAAATGGAGTCAGATGGTATTTAAATATCTATGAATGGTACTGATGTGTATCTGAGTCACAAAAACACTATCTTAGTAACTCACGTGTTCATTCGACTCTCCATGTTGTAGAATTCCTTCCGAAGCCATCTACAAATAAAATAATTTTCCTACATCAACATCAAACAGTTTATTATAAAGAACTGTGATTCAATTATTTTCACCGAATACTGGTACGTTTTGCCTCACACACAACATAAGGAAAACGCACTCAAAATAGAGACAGGATGTTTAACAAGAATCAAAGTATTAACAGTTTTATTTTGCTAATACTCAACGTATACATTTCTTGTTATGTTTATGTATCAGTTTCTTCTCATGCAATGTAAAACTGTTGGACAGGTTGTCCGCAGAAGAAGAATACAGATTCTGGAATAAGGCAGACTTTTGTGTATTGCATTAGGAGGTTGGATTGGACATGCTGTATGTAAAAAGGGTGATAATGTGATCAAGGAGGCGGGAGGGAACTGAAAGTTGTCAGTGATGGGCACACGTAGCAAGGGAACGCAAAGAACACGACTGAGGGAGGCAGGCAGGAGTGACACCTAGAGGACAGAGTGGACATGGCCCAACTGCAGATGAGGACCTGTGCGGCCACCCCTAGTAGGGAACAGATGGACGAAAGAAGATACTGAAACACAAATTTAGTTTATTAGTAATATGTCAAAATAATTCAATACTATATCATTTTTAATACAAATTTAATACTATGACAGCTCAACCTGCAAAAGGTAAATACCTTTCCACTTGCAGCGGGTAGGAAGACTTGAGGGTGTCTTTGACAAGGATTTCGAGGCCGTTTACCCACAATTTATACTCTGCCTTGCTCGCCGCTGTAACACACACTCACACTGCACTGTGAACATTCTTCACATCTGCGGCCATTTTCACTAACATTCTAAACAACTTATAAGCTTGATTTTGCTCTGTAAATCGATTATGCTTCTTAAATGCAGGATGCACCACTGTCACAGAAATAGTGTCTTCACTGAAGCAACAGGATGAACAAAATGGGCCAATCATGTGTGTGTGTGTGTGTGTGTGTGTGTGTGTGTGTGTGTGTGTGTGTGTGTGTGTGTGTGTGTGTGTGTGTGTGTGTGTGTGTGTGTGTGTGTGTGTGTGTGTGTGTGTGTGTGTGTGTGTGTGTGTGTGTGTGTGTGTGTGTGTGTGTGTGTGTGTGTGTGTGTGTGTGTGTGTGTGTGTGTGTGTGTGTGTGTGTGTGTGTGTGTGTGTGTGTGTGTGTGTGTGTGTGTGTGTGTGTGTGTGTGTGTGTGTGTGTGTGTGTGTGTGTGTGTGTGTGTGTGTGTGTGTGTGTGTGTGTGTGTGTGTGTGTGTGTGTGTGTGTGTGTGTGTGTGTGTGTGTGTGTGTGTGTGTGTGTGTGTGTGTGTGTGTGTGTGTGTGTGTGTGTGTGTGTGTGTGTGTGTGTGTGTGTGTGTGTGTGTGTGTGTGTGTGTGTGTGTGTGTGTGTGTGTGTGTGTGTGTGTGTGTGTGTGTGTGTGTGTGTGTGTGTGTGTGTGTGTGTGTGTGTGTGTGTGTGTGTGTGTGTGTGTGTGTGTGTGTGTGTGTGTGTGTGTGTGTGTGTGTGTGTGTGTGTGTGTGTGTGTGTGTGTGTGTGTGTGTGTGTGTGTGTGTGTGTGTGTGTGTGTGTGTGTGTGTGTGTGTGTGTGTGTGTGTGTGTGTGTGTGTGCTTCATCAGGTATAATTTATATACACTTTGTTCCGTTTAGTGAGGACTCACTTGTTCACTGTACATTATTTGAAGGGAATTCCTCATTAAAACAAGGAATATAAATTATTTAAACTGTGTGTACTTCATCAGGTATAATTGTGTACAACACTGTATAATTATATATTTTGTACAACACTATATATATATATATATATATATATATATATATATATATATATATATATATATATATATTGTACAACATATATATACATATGTTTTAATGAGGAATTCCCTTCAAATAATGTACAGTGAACAAGTGGGTGCTCTCTAAACGGAACAAAGTGTGTCTTAACATCAGATCATTCCAATGCATCTTACATAGACAGTTACATCAAATAGCAAACATCTGTTGTACTCCAAAAATCATATTCTGTATACTTTTTCTGGGTTTTTATCTGCAAATCTGCACACAAAAACTGAAATATGAGATGTTGCCTTATAATGAACTGCCATGTCGCGGCCAAGATTCACCCACATAACTGTCTGTACTTCCTGAGTCTGTGACATGACACCAGCTGTGATGAGACATCACCAGAGCCACCACAAGCCACAGCTGGCCGCTTCTGTTGGCTTCTCACTTTACATCTCAACGCTAACTCTGCCTCCTCATCTAGCCACCAACTCCTCAGTTCTACTCATCTCATGTCAACTGTATATCACCATAAAGTTCTGACAGTGAGATTGGATGAATATAGAAAGAGTTAGCTTATAATTATTGTTACTAGATTCACAGCAGGTTAGTGACTTGACATGCAACAACTTGTGCCAGTCTGATAAGTCTGAATTGTTATCTTGCCCATGGCACAAAAACACTAACATTGTCGACTACAGAAAAAGAATGATAACAAATGGAAATAATGGAATGCTGAAGAAAATAATGGAATTATGATAAATAACAGAATGCAGAAATAATGCCTTGCTGAATGTTATGGAGCAAATGTGGAAATGAAAAAAATACTGAAATGAAGAAGAAGAATGGAATGATGAAAATTAAGTGAATAATGAAAAATAATGAAATTTTCTGAAGGATGACAAAATGTTAATGAAATTATGAAAAAGTACCTGAGCTATCCGGCATTGCCTGGGAAAACATGGTGTCAGACATCCCAAACCCATCCCAAATGTTTACAGCCTACCTGCATTAATAAACTGTAACTGATATGTGGCCTACTTATTAGGAGAAATCGCACATATATGCTGATGTAGCCAAGAACATGCAGAGGGTGGATTGATATTTCAGCCCGATACACTGATAGAGATATGGGCACACACAAACAAACAAACAAACAAACAAACAAACAAACAAACAAACAAACAAACAAACAAACAAACAAACAAACAAACAAACAAACAAACAAACAAACAAACAAACAAACAAACAAACAAACAAACAATGAACTATTTATAGTTCAGATAGTTATGCTAATAATGTTTGACGCTCACTTTTTAAAGTTTTTATTCTACATTAACTTGACATGCAATACATTTCTGCTAAGTGACACATACCAAAAACAACATGATATTTGAAAGAGGTGCCACTTATAAGTGTGTAGACGTGACCAGTGCCAGGCACACGTGGCGATGTCAAGTGCTGAGGATTTTCAAAATGTCAATAACTGATTTGAAGATGGCTTAATTATCTTTACTACATTACAAAAAAAACCATGCAATGCTGCAACTGGAACTCCACTTACAAAATTCTAAAATATCCCTAGTTCTCCAAACCTTTAGACAAACTTTGAAAAACGTCTAAATATACGACCCAACTCAATGCGTCTGCCAGATCACATGCAACATTGTAGTGCAGTAATGACGTGTGTCTGACTGGTCTTACCGACAAGTGAGACCGTGTTGAGACGGAACTCCTGGCCGTAGTAAAGCACGAAGCACGTGCCACTGTCGAGTCTCTTCGCTTCATCCTGCCACTTGTCAAAGTCTTTCGAGTTTCTGCCAGGTCGGATTTCTTTCACCTCGCGAAGGTTAACTGAAACAAGCAGACCAAGTTGTCTGAGTAGTGCCACAAACATTCAATCTTCTTTGTCCCGCAATGTGCCAGTTTCATGTAAGAGTGGTAATACACTACAGGTATGAATTGATATAACATCCAAAAATCCAGTATAACCTATAATTTACAATGGATTATTACAATTAGTTCTCACTTCATTTTTATCACATTTTCATCTGTTGAAATTGCATGGCAACAGTTTGGTGGTATCCAGGAAGAAACAGTGCAAAGATAAAAATTGTAAAGCCCCACGCCAACCAGGAGCAGGTACGAACTGTGTCAACCCATCATTTGGATGGATTGCATTGGGTTGAATATTTACCAATGGCGCATCGATTAATGCTTCTATTGAGCAGTAATAGGGAACACGTGAGGTATAGCGCTGTACTTCTCTCAAACTTATATCTAGTCAAACAGGTCCCCATTGTTCAGGCATCCCAATACTTGATTGGATGAATCTCTGCTATTGGGGATTAAAGGGATTGAAGGGATTAGCAACCTATTGGTCACCGGTGCAGACTGGGTCGGTTTGATGTGCGATCATTTATGCAATTTCAATGGAGGCAGGCAGGAAATTATGCAGTCATGTACTGCTGATAATGTGACTACATGTAGTAACAACCAAAATAACATTTCACCAATTTAGCAAAGAGGTTTAATTTATTATCGCCAAATTAATTTATAATCGCCAAATAGCAAACCGTTTCGCCTATCTCACACTTGGCAATCGGCAGCACTAGCCTAGTGATGGATAAAAATTAAGGTTATTTTAGATGTTGCCAAGTAATATTATGCCTGAGTGTTAAGATTTTTGTGGCCTGAGTGTTAAGATTCTTGTGGGTACAGCTGTCAACTCAAACTATTTGGACTAGTGACATTTCCTGGCACATGATGCAACGTGATGTCACGACTGGCAAAATATTATCCTGCATTAGTTTTTGCCTGAATGTTGTACCTAATGACAAATTTATATATATACACACACACACACATATCATATATATATTATGTGTGTGTGTGTATATATATATATATATATATATATATATATATATATATATATATATATATATATATATATATACCAACACATACACACAACATCCAATACTTTATTTCACGACACTGCCTAATTTCATGCACACACACATATCATATATATATATATATATATATATATATATATATATATATATATATATATATATATAAAATATATGTAATATTAATATTATGTACACATATTGCATATTAGTTACTGCCCATTGGATTACTTTATTCCTTATTTTTTCAACTGGCATCATTTCCTAAAGCTATCACCGAGTGTTCCACATGTCAGCTCCTGTCATGACAGATCTGTTCATTCATATGCACCGTCTGAATCAGGGCCATTCAGCCAGGCTGTAAGTGCTGCCTGAAAGGCTGTTCTTTCATACTCTCTGCTACATCCTGCTGATGTCATTCAGAGTGGACATGATTTATACTACGAGTATCCTGTAGTGAATGACCACTTATATATCTTATATATTTTCAGCTACAGCCACACATTTATATGTTGTATCAAATATAGCATAAATAATTATTCTCAAGGTGTGCATAGTATAAGGAAAAGTAATATTTACAATGTTACATAACAAATCTATGTGTATGCCAGCAACTTGAGCAGCGAATATTTCTATAGGATTACCCATAATTAAATATACACAACTTGACCTGCTTAAGAATGTCAATCATAGATAGACAGATCTAGGTACAATTCTGACCAAAACAGATGACAAAAATTGACAAATTTACCCAACATGCCCTACCCCATCTTGTAGTAATGTATATACCCCATTAGATGTGTATCATAAAGAAAGAAATGGTGGTTCATTTGAACACATTTGGCTCATTTGCCATGTATGCATAATTAGATCACTTTTATAGTTGACCGTAGGTTGCAGGTATAATAATGATTTTTACCAATCAAACTCAGCATCTAGATCAAAACTCTTTATGAGAATGGATCCGCAATAATTGTCGACCAGTGTTATGCACCCTCACGACAGGATTAAGTACTACACTTGCCTAATTCCTGAACAAAATATACGTTCTCCCTTAGGCCCTGGCCACCACAATCTCCTCATTTCTGGCACAGTGTCAGCCCCGTAATCAATACACAGGCACCACTCGGCCACACAATCTCAACTCTGTACACCTCTACATATATACACTGTACATACAACACACAGTTCACTGTGGTAATAAATAATCTCACTGCAACCGTGTGGGTTTCCCATAGATGCAAGAATTCCACCAGTTATGAATCCAGTTCAGTGCACCGCTATGCCCCACTTTACTGTATCAGTAACCCAAGTCTTGATCACTAAATAGCCGATTGCAGTGAAGTCAATTACTCCTATATTAAATACTGAATACTGCCAGCAGTAGAAATCCATAGAAATTATTATTGCTGATGTGACCTGTCAAACAACCCTCACATTTTGATTACAATCAAGCATTGCCATCTATCTGGCTATTAAACATGTTTTGTTGTATAAACCAAGGAAACCGCACAATACCGCCAACTGATCAGTTTGAACTACTAGAACCCTTCTTTAAATATCAATAAAAGATCAATCGTTTATGCTAATTCCACTTTGACCCCACCAGCAGGTACCCAGAAACATTCTAAAGGAAGTTTGTAGGCCTGCTGTCTAACCTTGTAGTCACTTAATCTAACTCGCCCCATGGCATGAGATAGTATCACACCCAGCCACCAGATTAATGACAGCCCCTGACAGAGTGTCTGAAGTGTGCACGGCTGTAAAATGTAAATACAAACAAGCCTCCACTAGGTGCATTTAGTTTCACTTTGGTTTCACAGCTGACAGGATATGTTAGATCCTCACCACTTTTATCAAGTCATGGTTTTAATGTCCGAGTTATAAGTGGGTTGTATATGATATCAGCAACAAAACGTGCACAGGTTAACCCAGGCTTGTATGTGCCTCCAAGGGACCAATGACAGTGGCTGTTATGTCTGAACAAGGAAGTCCAAAGAATATGTCGCACTCTGGCATTTACCAATGTAATCATCATCATGATCTCAAATCTCGAAAACAGGTAGTAGCAACATGAACTATTGGTCACACAACTGTAGAGTGTACCATCTGTTTTTTTTAATTATACTTCCATTTCATGCACAATGGTAAAGACTAGAAAATTATATAACATTTACATGGCATCATGTATACAATTACGTCATTCAAATGCATGTAAAATGTTGCATCATTTACACAACTGTACCTCTGTATACAAGGTACATGTCATTCAAATTCATGTAAAGTGTTACACAATTTTATTCATCATCAAGTTCATGCATGAGACACACCTACGGATAAACAAACAAACTGGTACCCTGTAGTTGTGTACAATGTATTTTACATAATTATGTTCAGGATCTACATGACACTAAATCAAGTGTTAACTTCTCCAGGGGCAATTTAAGAAATTATGTAATTAAGCCAGCCCTGTGGCCAATGTACATGTAACTTTACATACAATTTGAGGAATGCATTTTTATTTTATACATAACTGTACTGTTTGTTTATATATCAAAACGTGTAGGTTAAACATGTGCGTGTGATTACACAATATTCATGTGGTCTCGCTGGCCTGTAAAACTTTTTTTAGAATGAAATAGATCTAACACACTACTCTTAGCAGTCAGTACTCTGTGGTAAAGAATTATCAGCTTGAAAAATGTATCCTGAGGCGTAATCACCATTTGTACAGCAGTGGCAGAACAATAATCTTGCCGCTAGACACTGCTCAAGTATGCAGGCAATACTTCTAAAGATAAGCATCACCCAAGTATATAAATACACAATTATGTACAGCACACTGGAAAACACCAGTAATCATGGTCTATGCACAATAATCCCTCCCCCACATACACATGTCTATCATAATGAAGCATTCAAAACTACAATGTCGAGTAAATAATAAAATTGCAAACACGTTTACATTTTACTATTATAACTATCAAAGTAGTGATTAAAATGCATCAGATTCCAAATAACAGAACTGCAATTTCAGAACCAGTCATTCAGTAGAATGGAGTACATTGACTCCGACAGAATCATGCCGTATTAACATGCAGTATAAGTGAATTAGCCAGAATCAAATTGCTGTGGGCGTCTGGCTCCAAGTACCAGGGTAGTTCTGTAGTGTGACCCACTGTACAACTAGGTTAAGCTTCCTGGATACAGTGAAATAGATTTGTTTTCATATAATAACCTGCCACCTGTGTCCATAAGTTGTCTATATAAAGCAGGCCAGGTACTACGTGAACAATGTTTACACTTGGAGCAATCAATTTTCATTCCCTGCATCGTGGCTGTAAGGCATGGTATGCAAGACAGAGAAGGGGAGGCAGGAGAGGGAATGATTAGGAATGGAGGATGGCGGAGAGAGTGGGAATGGAGGCTGGGAGAATGAGGAAGAAACGCTTGTGATAGTTTAAGTAAGAAGATATGGGAACAGGAGCTGGGTGAGTGGAAGAAAGCAATACCTGAAAGAATTGGGAGAAACTGAGTGATAGAAAGACTAGTCTAAGTCTTGCTATGTCTCGAATGACGTCACAGTTAGCTAGCCAGTCAGCACTGCAGACTGATACTGATAGATAATGATATGCTGATGAACAAAGACATCATTGGCCTTGCACTTGCAGCACAACATGTCTGGGTTAACTGGGGACTGCCATTCAGATAAGCAGTTGTCTTGTGAGTTGTGATAAAAAATTGCATGCACTTCTTAGTCCTCTACAGCTCTACCACATACCCGGTAGTAGGGTTACTGGCTACAACAAGAACAACTTCCAAAAGTGCCTGGAGACAGTTTGTTCAAGGCCGTTATGCATACCTGCCATATGGCACCCAAGGTTATTCAGGTTCCATGAACCCTACTATTAACGCAATTCAGAACATGCAATATCCAAACAACCGGCAAGACAAAACAGCAAACAAACCACAAGATTAGGCATAGATTTAACCAAAGCAGACATAAATGTGGACTGGTCACAAAAGTTATAAATATGTAACAGCCCTATTCACATCCTGCATATACTCTAAGTGTAACATCATTTACACCATGAACAACTAACTACCTGGCATCTCATGCCAAATTGAGCTAAATAAATAGGCCTATTTAATGTCCATCCATATAGCACAACATATTTCATGTATGCTGACTGAAATATAAATGAAATAGTAATTATTAAAAGTTTTGGATTAAACAATTTGAGTATATTTGGGTACATGTATATTATAATTATAAATGTCCATATAACTTAGCATATATCCATGAACGCTTTCTGCAATTAACTAATTAATTTTAAGTTTTTGTTTCATATTTTGGTGAACATATTTAAAGCATATAATTATTAGCAGGAAGTTTGCTTCATGGGTTTCATGTGAATAAAATTTTATCCTGCATAAATTAAGCCCTAAATGGATTTATTAAAACTTAAATGTTTCATATTTTTGGTGTGCTGCTAACCGTCAACATATCCGAATATTAATATTGAAAATAAATATTCTAATATTTATAATTCCATTTATTAATATAGTGTTTTTAAGTAAGTAAATACCAATGGCAATATTAAGCAATGGGTAATATATTCGTCATATTTGAAATTCTTCTACAATTTGTAAAGAATGTTTATCGCAAACCATTACATTCACTGCACTGTATATTAATTATTATGGGGCTTTAGGGCAAATCTGGGAACACAAATGTTCATAATTATGTTATTAAGGGCATAGTTGTTATTTCTACATGCTGAGTAAGCACGTATAGAGCCTTTGTCTAATGAGAAATCAGTGTGAAAATTAAAGTGACACACGATCTGATAAGCAATGGATTCCATTAGAAAATTACATATATCAGGTTACAAGTGTGTGTTGACTCTATTCTGTTCGTGATCCCCCTGTGATCATAGTATGCTCAGTGCTAGTCTAAAGGCAGTCTATCTACCAGCTGTTGCATTAAAATGTCTCTGGTTTATGGGGTATTCTTGAAACAGTTCAAGAAAGGGCTTGGAATAGATACACCTTTGTAAATTGTCAAATGCAAAACATTAGACCACCTCCTGTGTTTACCTTAATACATGTTTACTGTAACAACTGACTGCTCTGTGTTATGCTGCATTTTGATCCCTCGTGTAAACTGGGAATACATCATACCCCTACTAGACGGCTAGACCCAGTTTCATAAATTTACAAATTTACTGTAAACTTGGAGTGTTCTTTAATTTTCGAGTTCACCAACTGGTGTTTATGACATAAACTAGCCCACCAGAATGCAGCATCAGACACATTTTGGAGAGAAAAAACTTCAGCAATAATCAACCGATTGACTTCCAAACATTGACAAGACTTCAACGCCAGATGTCATCTAAGTGTGAAGTCTTGGGATAATGTCACACCAAGCAGACAAGAACAGTTCACTTGCTAGATGGGCCTGTCAACTATGGTTAAATGTGCCTGTGGTGTCCTCTAGAAGTAGGTATTTTGTCTTACTATAGGTTGGTGGGTTGGTGAAATTGTGTTGCTGATCGTCCATTAATGTGACTATCTGCTGTTGTTTTGATTGAAGTCACCAACGGAATCTGACTGGACATGATTCCAATACTGTACATAGTGACTGTACTGTCAATATATCTGATGTGTTCACACATCCTTACCTTTATGCAGAGACCCGTCCACCCTTCATTTGGATGGGTAAAAAGCGTTGTGGACGGGTAGAAATATGGGTGGATGTGAGGTGCACTGATAAAAAAGATTATTGGTCAGTTAAAAATGTTGGGTGAAGTTGTAGCAGTAGAACATAAGTAACGTGACTTAACATGCAATAGAAGCTACTCTTCTAGACTTTTATATCTTATATTTCTAGTGTGTGTGTGTGTGTGTGTGTGTGTGTGTGTGTGTGTGTGTGCGTGCGTGCGTGCGTGCGTGCGTGCGTGCGTGCGTGCGTGCGTGTGAGAGAGAGAGAAATCAGATGTTCACAAATCCTTACCTTTATGCAGAGACCCGTCCACCCTTCATTTGGATGGGTAAAAACCGTTGTGGACGGGTAGAAATATGGGTGGATGTGTGGTGCACTGGTAAAAAAATGAAGGATCAAAAAAGGTGTTCCGAAACCATAGAGTGTTAGTTATGCCTTAGAAGTGAGTGTACATGGTGTCACATGTGTGTTTGTAGCCCATTTCAGGTGATGAGACACATTTTAAAGTTTGTAAACTTGCTTAACAATTAACATTCATGTGTTCACCAAAACGTGTGATTGGCAATACTTTGGTCCTGCATAAAGCCCTGCACACATCACAAACACTCTGTGGGTTATATGGGTCATGTGACCAAACAGAACACATATTATTCCTACGCTTTCTGCAATTAACTAATTAATTTTAAGTTTTCGTTTCATATTTTGGTGAACATATTTAAAGCATATAATTATTAGCAGGAAGTTTGCTTCATGGGTTTCATGTGAATAACATTTTATCCTGCATAAATTAAGCCCTAAATGGATTTATTAAAACTTAAATGTTTCATATTTTTGGTGTGCTGCTAACCGTCAACATATCCGAATATTAATATTGAAAATAAATATTATAATATTTATAATTCCATTTATTAATATAGTGTTTTTAAGTAAGTAAATACCAATGGCAATATTAAGCAATGGGTAATATATTCGTCATATTTGAAATTCTTCTACAATTTGTAAAGAATGTTTATCGCAAACCATTACATTCACTGCACTGTATATTAATTATTATGGGGCTTTAGGGCAAATCTGGGAACACAAATGTTCATAATTATGTTATTAAGGGCATAGTTGTTATTTCTACATGCTGAGTAAGCACGTATAGAGCCTTTGTCTAATGAGAAATCAGTGTGAAAATTAAAGTGACACACGATCTGATAAGCAATGGATTCCATTAGAAAATTACATATATCAGGTTACAAGTGTGTGTTGACTCTATTCTGTTCGTGATCCCCCTGTGATCATAGTATGCTCAGTGCTAGTCTAAAGGCAGTCTATCTACCAGCTGTTGCATTAAAATGTCTCTGGTTTATGGGGTATTCTTGAAACAGTTCAAGAAAGGGCTTGGAATAGATACACCTTTGTAAATTGTCAAATGCAAAACATTAGACCACCTCCTGTGTTTACCTTAATACATGTTTACTGTAACAACTGACTGCTCTGTGTTATGCTGCATTTTGATCCCTCGTGTAAACTGGGAATACATCATACCCCTCCCTACTAGACGGCTAGACCCAGTTTCATAAATTTACAAATTTACTGTAAACTTGGAGTGTTCTTTAATTTTCGAGTTCACCAACTGGTGTTTATGACATAAACTAGCCCACCAGAATGCAGCATCAGACACATTTTGGAGAGAAAAAACTTCAGCAATAATCAACCGATTGACTTCCAAACATTGACAAGACTTCAACGCCAGATGTCATCTAAGTGTGAAGTCTTGGGATAATGTCACACCAAGCAGACAAGAACAGTTCACTTGCTAGATGGGCCTGTCAACTATGGTTAAATGTGCCTGTGGTGTCCTCTAGAAGTAGGTATTTTGTCTTACTATAGGTTGGTGGGTTGGTGAAATTGTGTTGCTGATCGTCCATTAATGTGACTATCTGCTGTTGTTTTGATTGAAGTCACCAACGGAATCTGACTGGACATGATTCCAATACTGTACATAGTGACTGTACTGTCAATATATCTGATGTGTTCACACATCCTTACCTTTATGCAGAGACCCGTCCACCCTTCATTTGGATGGGTAAAAAGCGTTGTGGACGGGTAGAAATATGGGTGGATGTGAGGTGCACTGATAAAAAAGATTATTGGTCAGTTAAAAATGTTGGGTGAAGTTGTAGCAGTAGAACATAAGTAACGTGACTTAACATGCAATAGAAGCTACTCTTCTAGACTTTTATATCTTATATTTCTAGTGTGTGTGTGTGTGTGTGTGTGTGTGTGTGTGTGTGTGTGTGCGTGCGTGCGTGCGTGCGTGCGTGCGTGCGTGCGTGCGTGCGTGCGTGCATGTGAGAGAGAGAGAAATCAGATGTTCACAAATCCTTACCTTTATGCAGAGACCCGTCCACCCTTCATTTGGATGGGTAAAAACCGTTGTGGATGGGTAGAAATATGGGTGGATGTGTGGTGCACTGGTAAAAAAATGAAGGATCAAAAAAGGTGTTCCGAAACCATAGAGTGTTAGTTATGCCTTAGAAGTGAGTGTACATGGTGTCACATGTGTGTTTGTAGCCCATTTCAGGTCATGAGACACATTTTAAAGTTTGTAAACTTGCTTAACAATTAACATTCATGTGTTCACCAAAACGTGTGATTGGCAATACTTTGGTCCTGCATAAAGCCCTGCACACATCACAAACACTCTGTGGGTTATATGGGTCATGTGACCAAACAGAACACATATTATTCCACCTGTGTTGGTAGTGTTCTATGTGTTGGTGTAGAATTACGCAAACTTTACAAGTGGACCAACTGTCCCATTACCATTCACCAGTCACTATATGAACCAAAGTGTATCAATCTGCCGATGTCAATTACCCTTTTCAGGTGCTCTTCCTTCTTTCTAACCTTTATAATTGTGCAGCCTGACAAGTTCACATGTGAAGCAGATTTCTCATCTCCTAGTCATGGTGACAACTTCGACAACATGTTACAAAGAGTTTGTTTTATCCTGCAAGAAGCCCTGCCAAGAGTAGAATGTCATGGATAACTTGAACATGAAGACATTGGTAAAATCAAAGACTTTTTCTAAGTACACATAATTATCACTATTCACTCAGGCACCAAGGACATCAAACAGAAATGTCCACTTGTGTGCACAAACTGAACAAGAGTAAATGTTCCTGAGACTGACCCACACTGCTGGTAACCAATGTGTGCACTTTCCGACTACCTGAGCTAATAAGAAAATCCAACATTTAAATAGAATTCATCCATATACTTAGTTAAATTTAAGGAGTGTTATTTGCTATTTAAAAGCTGTCGATGTATCACAAAGGACACTATTTAACTGTCAGTGACACCCTGGCAAATATGTACCAGGGCAGTGACACAAGTGTTTCACTTACTGAGTAAATTTCTCTCTATAAAAATTAAATCAGGCTTATCAGCTCTGGTCACAGGTAATATGAACTTGCAGTGAATTTCCCCAGGCACCATCATCAGATTGAGATTCAAGATTATGAAGGAGCATGGAGAGTTTTACTTCAGATAAGAGTCATGTCAGACGATA
The DNA here is from genome assembly GCA_025642075.2 of Ridgeia piscesae. Taxonomy (NCBI): domain Eukaryota; kingdom Metazoa; phylum Annelida; class Polychaeta; order Sabellida; family Siboglinidae; genus Ridgeia; species Ridgeia piscesae. The sequence continues at coordinate 152,043 of JAODUO010000450.1, forward strand.
CCGTCCTGGTTGCACTATAAACAGAATATTCAAAGAATTAAAAATAGGCTTATTTAATAATTACTAAGAGTAAATCATAAGTTATATGTAAAAAAATTAAGTCTATTATTATTTTGAATTATTAAATTACACATTTCCACAAAATTACATGTTTCTACCTCTCAAAAAAACGCCCCCAAATTGGTCAAAGTGCTGCCAGATATCCTGCCGTTTACTCAAATCATCTAGAAATCAACCATTTTTCAGTCAACACAGTCTATAATCACACCTGGATTTGGAAATCTAACTACTCAAACTGACTTAAGTTATAGCAGGTGAATTGTGTAAAAAAATTACTTCTCAACAATACACCGTTTTAAACACTGTACTTTTTTCCATCTATAACAAAACAGGAAGTCAGGACCCCTGTTTTGGTTGCGACAAGCTGAATCCGGGACAGGTATATATTATGGTTACAATGCCCTGGGGCCTGGGCTATGGATCATATACTGGACTAGACTCACTATAGGTGGCAAAGCTTTGTCCTTTCACTTTAGAGGCAAACCAATCCCCAGACACTGGCTTGATGAGAAACCCCATGATTAAGATTGACAGGTCGGCTGCTAAACAAGCTTGTCATCACTGTTGTAGTCTTGCTAATGTCTTGACTTGATTTCCCGTTGAAACTAGACTGGCAAAAACGCTAAGGATTTAGCAGAAAAAAAATTGACGTCTGCCCATCCTGTGTATATGACAAATTTAAACTGGTGCTCTTTCATTTTAACAAAACAGTCCTTTTAAGACTTACTTGTTGAAATAATTTGTCATGGATAACATGCACGTTCCTGGTAAAGGCTGGCATCCTAACAAAGTAGTGCTGATTCGATACCATATTTTTTCAATTTTTGATTAATTGTATCATAAAGATAATTGTGATTTAACATAAAAACTGCATAGACAGTTACAATAACAACTAATTAATAATAGAAAAAATATTAATCAAAATTACAACTGTACTTCCCAGTTCACACCAATATTTGTTAATATAAAACTTAAATTACCAACTTATCAAGTACAAGTACAAATAGCAAGCTCCTTAATGTTTCTGCAACTGTGTTCAAGAACAGGTCGGCTTAGTGGTAGCTCCTGTAAACAATGACGTCATCGACAATGATGTTGCGCCTTCACATCAACGTCATCGAGTGGATTTGATTTCGAAGTGTCAAAGGTATCGAAAGTATCGAAGAGTGGATGTGCGATACCAAAAAGTATCGCGATACCACAAAGTATCAGTATCAAACTTTCACAAGTAAAAATAATACTTCGATATATCGAATCAACACTATAATAAATATATATTATACCGACTACTAAGTCACTTACGATACTGCATAAATCACTCACAAAATTGTCAATCCTAAAATCTTCAGGTATCTAAAACTGTAAATATAACTGGTTAACTAAAAAGTGAATATAATTTACTACCTTGTCCGAAATGTACATTTCAGCTACTTCAAATTATTTTGTTATGTCACCAAGACATGCACCATACTTATTCAATTGGTCACAGAAACATATAATAACCAAGTCTTACTAATTAGGAAGTCAACCAACAATCATGAAGGAAACTGGCCATAACCAATCCTATATCTACACTGATTCATCACACAGCATAGATAGCTGTACTCAAGTTATATTCGCAGACCAACTAGGCACATCAAAACTGTGACTATTTGTTCCTATCTGGCCCCAGTCTATAGACAAAAGGTTGACTGTTGCACGTGACGGCTCTTAGGCCAGATGACAGAGTGAACATAAGCAAACTGACATTGCACTCAACAGACGCTCGCCTCACTGAGTCAACCCAGGCAGGTATTCTGACCTATTTATGGAAAAGGTTAATTACTGTGACTCAACTGTCTGCTAAAGAGAGTTTCATTCATCCTAACAGTTGCTGGGCATGCAAAGTGAAATTATGTGTAATGAAGTGCATGTCATTAGATGGACAATATGGCCTGAAGTCCTATTACCACTACGTTACCTGGTAACAACAGAAATGGGTTAGAAACATTTTGATCCACAAGTTAACGCAGGAACATTATTTGTCCTAAGATGTTAGGATCAGGCATACCTCAATAAACCATTTTAATAATTTTATTGTACTTTAGAAAGATACAAAAACTCCTCTCTTAATCTTATAATGACAGTTTCATCAAATGCACCACCAATTAGTAATACTAATGTGTGTTAACCTACCAAGGAATCAGCTATCCACTCATCCATACTTCCCAAACCCAATGTGACAGGATAAGTTTGTTAGAGATTGTACACAGCTGAGACAGTTGAAATGACTATGTGCCAGCCTGAATATATCTATTCCTTTGGTAACCTAACAAAAGCAATTTAGCATTGGAGCATGAATGAATGTGAAAGATTGATCGAGGGCATTGGGTCTGTACTTGTCTTACTTTAGGTTAAATTCCCACTTCTGCATCTAATAAATGAAACTTTCACATACAAACATAGGTAATCTTCCATTTAACTTGTCTAAATTATTAGTGCCTTTTGAAACGGTTTTACAACTGTTGTATGTGTATGTGTCCAGAATACATCACTTCCAGTACAAAGAAGTCAGGTTTTTTATTAATTATGTTTTAGATCAATAAAATTGCATCGAATCAATGTAAACAAGCCGACATCACAGCTACACGCATCCGGGCCAGGAGTAGAACTAGTCCGTACACTAGTAAAGATAAGGGTGGACTAGTAAACCTGCCTAATAACTAGTCCGATTGTCTAGTAAACGCCAACAGGTTGTCGAGTAAAAGTTCAACATGTCATCCACCCTACCCTACAGTAGTCAGTCAAGCCTCTGTTGTCACAATGACCCTAATCTTAACCCATCCAGGGGAGGGGGGATATAACTGAATCCAAAGTCATTAAAACATTGATAAACTGCTGCCAGTGAACAACTGGCTACAGGAGTGACAGCTTCATGTATTGATAAATGATAACATTCTCTTAGGCATAGGCACTAGCTATGAACTTGTCTGGGCATTACATGTGTAATTTTTAAATTAACGGTTCTTGATGTCTAACATTTTCTATAATGTGTTATTTTTTATTTCTATTAATACAGTTCAGCAGAGCGGTTTACATAATCATAAGACCATAATATGAGGTCATTTCCGGAATGATTATGGAAAATTCATAATGGCCGGCTACCCATATCTGGTAGGGTAATACTACTGGTTGGTTTACTCTACTGGTCAATGAGCGCAATTGGCATCCTTTTTCAGTTGCAGTTTTTTTATACAAATCATATCTTCAATTCTTCATGAATTACTTTTGTTATTTCTTTATTACTACTTTGCTACCTTTATGAACATTGCATTGTTGTCTTTTATTTCATCTTAGACATCTCTCGTCCACGCAGTTTACACATTTGCAGTTCAGATGTCTGTGATGTGCTAGCTTTGTGGAGCCATGATATCGGCTTATTTACATCGACTCGATGGAACTAAATTGATCTAAAATACATTTACTGATTTAGCAAATAATGATTTTTTTTACCGATTTGTTTGATATAGAATGACTTTCCAAACACATTGAAAAAAGGTGGAAAACCTTTTTAAAAGGCCCTAATAATTTAGGCCAGTTAAGTGGAAAATTACTCAGACGTAGTCAAAAGTGAGCTACGGCTAAGTATGAATTCAACATTTTTGACAGTTGGTATGACACCATCGAAAAGTTATATACTCACTGGATCCATCGGGTCTGGTGCTACCAACGTTACGCGTCCAAATCAGTTGTCTCGTCTCTAATTTCACTTGAAACATTCTTTTTTCGGCCCTTCGCCTGAACGAGTAGCGTGTGAGCATCATGCCACCTTCCAAGGCACGCATAATACCGTGTGTGGAACTGTTCACCGTGGATAAGGGACCGGCGACGCTGTTCGCTGAAGGCTTCCTCATCACGGTCGCCATTTTGGATTGCGTTTTCACTTGTAAACACACAGGAAGTATATAAAATACTTCTTACGGCGTTGTGTGATGACTGTCAAAATGGCTATCCTTACCAGTTGCCACTTAAATTAATGTATTAACTTGGCTGCAGTGTTGCATCTTTCTAAAGTTGCTGAACAGCTAGTAACTCCATTCAAAACATGTCCCCAACTCCAGCGCAAAATCGCAAGTGAGCACCGGATAAATTGCAGCAGTCCGTGCGCCAGGATGTTTTATCACGTGGGATGACGCACCATTTCTTTGACTGCATAGCGCGTTTCATGTACTGTATTATAATTTATCAATGATTTTATTTGTATGACAAAGGTGATAAAATAAGGCCAGTTAGACCTCTATATGTGTTATTTTACAAATATAATGACTTAACGTGCATTAAAACAACTGAGATAAATATGCTAAATAATTACTTATAAATAAATCGACAAAATACTGCTAAGTAAACTATCACAATTTGGCACGTCAAAGCCCCTATTATAAGTTAATAAATATTCTGAAACTTCAGCCACATTTTGTAAACACAAAAACTCTAAATATAGTTGTTTTATATTGCTTTTCCACCAAACAATTCGGCAGTTCGATGCTCCAATGACGACTTTTGCCTGCGTGTCCACGTTTATGATTACGCCAAATTACGTTGTTTGTTAATTGCGCCTCTGAGCTTGGAATTTAATTTTTTCATGGCTATATTGGAGTATTACAATTATTTTAGGCCTTGACAACAATTTTTTTTCATAAATGGTGGACCATAGCCCAACACAAAATGGGTGGAGTCTCCATAAACACGGGCGATAGACAGAGGAAGGGGGCGGGTGGAGATTGTGCTGTTCACTACCCCCTTGGCGATGTCGTCGTGACGGTGACCACGTCGAAAAGTAGCGAAGAAACGACGTGATTCTGTCGAGTCGCAGTTACGTGGTTATCACGTGGATTTTACGTGACATTGTCATGTTTCCACCACGTTCATAACACGTTGCATGGCATTCTCTATGTGGAAACGACGTGATTTTGTATGGTCGCAGTTACGTGGTCACCGCGTGGACATTTCACATAGATGTCTATATATCGCGTTATTATCACGTTTCCACAACGTTTATAACACGTTGATGGTGTCACAACGACGCGTTTTCTGCGTAGAAACAACGTGTCGATTTTTTATAGGACTTCGCAGATACGTGGTCACCACGTGGTCATTTCACATAATTATCTATCACGTTATTATCACGTTTAGTTTGTAACGTTGGGTGGATCGCGTTATTCGAACCCCAATAACGTACAACGTATAGTGTTCGTCGGCGTTATCCGTCCCACGTTTGCGTGATCGTGTTTCATCCGACAATATCGTCTACTTCGTTCTGTATGCGTTTCGTCGAGATCTCCGCTGGTCTGTTTCCATTATTGTTGCATCACACTGAAGTAGAGAAATCGTACACAAAAGTTGCGCATTGTCAATTCACGTGCAGTTTTTGCAATAAATTTACAAACATAATGTTATTTAAAATACATAGTTTACGTATTATGTATGCCTGCAATGGCTGCATGACATGGTTGTTTTTTAGCAAAACAATTTGTGAGGGATCCAGGGCTACTATTCCGTCTGTCCTGTCGTAAATCCGGTGTTTGCTTGCATTATATACTGCCGAATCTATAACGCGATCGAAACTCGCGGTCGTTTATGAAAAGTGCCACCAATTAGCGCCTACCGGAAACTGAGGGAACCACGCCAACGTGATCATTTCATTTTACGCCAGATGGCGCTGGTCGCTGTGAAATCCCGTGACTGCGCGAGACTCCAACCGCCAAATTTAAAATTTTCAACCAACTGCACGTCAATCGGCATGCATGTTGCTCGAGTAATCGGCTACAAGTTACGATAATTGCAACGTGAAAGCGACCGATTTCTGAGAGATGGATCCGTACACTGAGGTTAGTATTGTAGTTAATATGATCCGTTAATATTAGTTTCATATGGTGTTCCCTTAGCATTATTTTGTTCGGTTCGTGGTATCACAAACAGATTTTTAGCCCGTCTTGACTGTTTACGTCGGGCATACACTCACACTGTCAGTGTTTATCTCCGAGCTTAGAATTCAAGTTCAGTTGAAAGTTTTACGATTAATTAAGATATGTAGCAGCGTTCTATATTTGATTTGTCACGTAGTAATATTCAACTTTATTATACGTTTCGGCGATGAAAAGCTACCTTTAAGCTGGAAATGACATGTCCATAGCCGGAAGCGTTAAAATTAAGAGGGATAGATGGTATATTTATATTAAAAAATGAATGTAAATTTGACAATTAGTCATTACCCGCTTATGTTTTAAACTATTTTGGGTAGACAATGAGGATACACACATTTGATCGGCATAGTTTCTAGATGATTTACTCTGGAAATAAAAAAATTACATCTAGGTCTATGCTATAGTATATTTATAGTTTGTTATTCAAATTTTGGCCTGACTAAACAACACATTTAATCGTTGGATTGGATTAACAATCTCATGAACAATGAGTTTTTGGTCAAATTTTGCCTTGTTCAAATTGGGAATGGCAGTTGTCAGTTAAACTTCTGCCCCAGTATGATTCAACCAGACAGTGACTCACTTGTTCACATACAAAGAATAATCTAATCTCTCTGCAGGAATTAACCCTAATTAGTGGGGTCAATGAGCAGTCATTGAATTACATACTTGGTCTCTAATAAAGAATTCATACCTCCTGTGTGATGGTGCAGAACAGGTGTATTTTTTGACAAGTTATTCAATTGTGTTCAAATTTGAAGTCGTGTGAATTTATGATTGTGTTTAAAACTGTGACTTTGTACACTTATTTGCATACATTTTTGATAGCTCTGATTAACTGTTCCAGCGATTACTGGAGCGTACAAGGCAGCGAAGAGAAGCCCTGGAGAAAAAGATGGCTGAAGGCTCTTCCCCAAGCAGGAAACGATCCAGTCCACTGTCTATCAGCCAGAAAGAGAATATACGTGACCGAACTATCAATGATGGTTTGTGCACAGTGCAGTACCAATATTTTTAGTACTTGTTTTTAATAAATGTGTTGTTGAATTTTGAAAAGAATTATGACTTGGTAATATGGCATTTACATGATACATGCCAATTTTATATATAAAAAAAACAATTGATATACCAGGTAATATTTCTTGGTAATCATGATTATTATAATTACTGTTAGTTGTAGTTTGTCCATTGACATGACATGAATGTCTGTCTATCAGTGTATGACGCTGAGATATGCTTAATAATTCCCTGTCTTGGGTGAATACACACACACACACACACACATATATATATATATAATATGCAGGTTTTTCTGTCAATGACATGATATTCATGATCTGTTGCCTTTTGTTAGCATTCAACAAGCCTGGGTCAAGTTCCCACTGTCTTGTTGTTATCACTTTTGAGCGGGTGTCTTTGCACTAAATGCAGTGTAACTTTTCCACCATCTACTAAATGCTGTGTAACTTTTCCACCATCTGACATATTACATGTTTGTAGACTACCCAAACTAGCTACATTTGACAAAATACTGATGTGTGAATGGTGACAAATGTAAACATGTGACACTGGGTGCTGCAGACTCGCCCCAGAAGAAGCAGTGTCTGCGAGAGACGGAGCAGCTACTGAAGCCTGACACGCCTGCTGTCCCCAGCGTTAAGTCCCGACTCCAGCAGATCAGCTCCACACGAAGAGAATGGATAGAGCAGTCAGGTAGAGCAGCTCTTTCAACATCAACTCCACTTTCCATTATGTGATCATTCTGAAAGAATCAAAGGTCATGCTGTGTTGATCAAAAATATTGCAATAGTTTACATGTCAAATATAACCATGCAGCTCAAAGAAAATCGTGCATGACTGTATCATTACATATAATTGTGATTTATTTGAGAATAAGTTATGCATTCTCGCAGTTGGTTCATCTACATAATATTGGATGCAGTCCACTAGTTACTGTCACCTCCGGTTTATGCAAAGGGAACGTTTTTTATATAAAAATGAAGGGCAATTACACGGTAACGGAATTACAATTCACAATTTTTTTATAATGGTTATATTTTCCCATTTGTGCCTAGAAAAGAAATGGTTTGAAGTCCACGCTACTCCCTATAAGTACCAGTGGTACGGTACCTGTTAAGAAATGTAAAATAATTATGAAATTATGGCTGTTTTAATTTTGGTAACGGAATTACACAGAACATTTGAACATCAATTTTTAATAAATGTCATGACATCGTCTGAAATCTACAATCTACCAGGGCAAACAGCTAGCATTAATAGATAGACATATGACATGACCTTGTATTGGATAGAATTTTACTCGTGCTATATATACCGTTCTTTTATGGTTAACAAGTTTTGGTCGGTAATGGAATTACATGCTATGGTAATGGAATTACGAGTCTGATTACTTTTGGAATAAAACAAACTAATAATTGATACTCATTTTTACTTTTCTGCAAGATTACAGAACACCATAACTTTATGTTCTACTAAAAAAAAAATTGTACTGGCCAATAATTGTACACACAGTACAGCGACATAGTTCAGATTTAATTCAAGATCAGTTGAAAGCAGTTATTGAACTCCTGTCCATTTGTGGGTCAGGGAGGATGTTAATGTCACAATCATTATCACTTGTGGCAATCAATATACCTTCAACATCAGGCCACACAAATCTACAGACTTCAGCATACTTCAAATAAGTTGTCACCTTAGTTTACAAAAGCCCCGGGGGAAAACATTATTGGTTTTTTTCACAACCATCCACTTTAAGTCCAGATTTGTTGGCAAGGTTTTTTGTATTCTCATACTGTTGTCTTCTTTGTCATCTTCATTATTTCAATGTTTTATTTATGAAGACGTTCCTTGTGGAACGTCTTCATAAATAAAAAGTCACAAACAATGTAACCAACTACCCTCTGTGATTCTTTGCAACTGCTTAATGTTGGGAATTAGACTGATCTCATTCCAGTCATAGATGAACTTTATCGTTTTTAATTCAACCATGGCTTAGTTGATGCATCCATGTAGAATATCCTGACAGGTCCTGGCAGCAACTTTGGTAAACTCGTTGGATGCGAAAGTCCAAGAAAACATTCTGCAACTGGTCTTTGATAGATAATCTGGCCTATCTTGTAGATTTATATGGATTACTGCTGCCATTCTGGGTAGTATCACATGTTACAGATATTACATGCTACAAATGGTACATGTTTCTGAATCCATAGACAGTTTTCATAAGTGTTTTTACAAACATTCCATTCATATTTAACTGAAACATTGTCCCAGTGCCTGTGCTGACCTCTAATGTACTTAGGTCCCATTATTAGTTCCTTATTATGATTTATAGTGCAAGAGAAAAAAGCAGGTAATTCTGTTATTGTAATTCCATTACCAAAATGTAATTCCGTTACAATGAATCCCACAACATGAGAAAAGACACACATAATTGTGTATTATCGGCTATTCATGGGTGTATCTAATAAGAGAATTTGAAGTAACTGTTAATTTTGATCATTTGGTAGTTTCAGGAAAATGTTATGTACTTTTTCGGTAATGGAATTAGATAATAAATTTATGAAAATGTGTGACTACCCATATGAAAATATGGCTTATTTTTAATACATACAATATGAACTTTGAAAATCTGTAAAATAAAGATAAATTAGTTAAGAGTTAATGGTAAGATGTGAGGGGTTTCTGTTTTTTTCATTAGTTTGATTGCTAAGAATTCACTCCATTAGAAGCATAATAAAAAAATGTGAACTGACGGAACAATTTTTTTTACTTGGGCCTGAATTTTACATATGTTTTGCTCACTGGCACTGTGCTAAATAAAAGTAAAGGGAGTCTGCTGTGCTTTGCTCAGTTTATGGAGCGTGAGATAGCAAGAAAGAACCGAAACAAAATTGGGTGGAAAATGGCAATGCCTTTAAATAAATAAAGAGAAAAACATAACTAAGAGCATAAATGTCATGTATGTCAATGGGATTGCGCGAGAAATTATCTAAGCAACTAGCTATCTAAGCAAAATAAATGTAGGGGCTAGAAACCACCCAACACCCCCACACAAAGCAAATTTTACACTGTTTCAACAAGATTTAATTATTAGCAGTCTGGGCTAACCAATACAGAATTGACCTGAACCATTTATTCAGTGGTAAAGTGAACCATTTGTTGGTTATTACAGAGAATGCTGTAACCATGGAAGTGGACGTAGAGACTCGGCCTGTAACATCGAGTGTGGTGACAACTGAGTCGCGTCTGGATGACAACACTCGCAAACCTGCGTCCCGCAAGAACAGGTTTGCTGCTCTGGCACAGACTATCAACAGTTATGAAGATGATCTGTCGCACCATTCATTTGAGTGAGTCTTCTATGTAATGATTGTTTCATTTATTTCAACAAGCAGTGGATTTTTTAGTAAGATTTGTTATTACAAAGCTTTATAATAGGTCATTTATTGATTATAACTATCATGAATTTAACGCTAAGCAATGTTTTGTTATTTTGACTTAATAAATGGTTTTAATATAATATTACTATTAATATAATGTGTTAATACCAACATTGATTAATCTTTTTAATAGCATCATGCCCTAAAACACAGACCTATATTTTCAGGCCAAAAGAACCACCCAAGAAGGTTTGGGCTCCCCCGAAGACAACAACAGAAACCCCAAAGCACACCGTTGGACCTGCCAAGCCACCTCGTAGAAGTCTCGCTGCTGCAGCATCGCCAGCAAAGAAGCACGTAGTTAGTGAAATCAAGGTGACCCTGGGCAAGTCTGAGGACACAGATGAGGTGAAGCTAAGTATCGTGCCGGGCAAGACCACCACCTGCAGCCCATCCCTCAGAGCCACGCGTGTCAAGGGTGACGAACCAACCGCTAAACCAGTGTCGGCAAGACTTGCCGCCTGGAGAGAGACGACCGACAGAGATAATCAAAGTGCTGCCACCTCTCAGCCGGTGTCTGCGACAACAGCGAACTGGCAGAAGAAGATAGATAAGGAGAATCGTGACGCCAAAAAAGCAACGCCAGGGCCAGCTGTGAAGACACCGTCAGCTGTTGCACGTGGGTTGCCACGAAGCCCTGTTACCAAGGGCAACGACTTCAAGGAGGTCATGGCAAAGCGGGCTGCCGCCGTCGAGCAGTACTCAATCGGCTCAGCCGCATCACCACAGAAGACCGCTCTGTTGTCGCCGAGCAAGGTTGGCACGGCAACGCAGAGCATTCACCAGCGGCTGGAGCATCTTCAGAACAGTTGGCAGAGCAATGAAATTGCTGTGAAGATAAAGCAACAGAAGCAGGCGGAGTTGGCACAGCTGGAGAACCGTTGGAAGGACGGCATCCTGGCCGACGACAGAAAGACCTCCGAATCAGACACAGTAAGTGCATCCTTCCTTGTTGTCGCAGGCAGGTTGACTGTGTGAAATAAATACAATAACATTTGGTCTGATATATCATCTACATCCACATAACCAAGGTGATGCTTGTCCAATTTCAGTCCGCGTCTGTGGTTTTGGTAGATTTTGTGAAGGCATACAGACACATTGTGGAGACACGTAGATTGCAACAAACATCCTTTCTGTGGTTTTTCCTGCTTTGTAATTTTACTAATAAACATTGTAGGCCTTGAAGCTCAGTTGGTTGACATGTAACATGTATCACCCTGTTGCAGGTCGCTGTGCCCCCTCCCCCACCCCCACCCACCACTGCACCTGCTACGCCCAACTCCAAGGTGTGGTCACCAAAGAAGACATGGTCCCCAGTGAAAGCCCCGGAACACAATGCTGTGAAGGCGAAAACTCCTGTACCGGAGAAACGTGAGGACACTCGAAACAAGCTTCGTGTTGGTACGGGACTGTGGCAACATAAATCAGCTCTAGTATAATTCCTCGTGCTCTTCTGCTTCTTTTACTTTTGCACAAACCTTGTTTTCTTTTTGCTTTTGTAAATACCAAAACTGTTCTTTCAAACACCTGATTTTAAACATTTGACTGAATCTTATGGTTCATTGTTTGCATAAGCCTTCATAATTATTTGTGAGCACCCTCACTATCCTGTTAGATTTTTTTTGATTTCAACATATTTAGTTCAAACAGCCACATTGCATTTCTTGTTTTAATAAATGTTCAGGAATCTCATTAATGCACCCTTCGTACGTGCTCTTATTGTTTACGTAGCTTGAACACAGTTGTAACTTGTAGTGTTCTCGTGTATGTCTAACAGAGCACGTTCAGCAGCAGTGTCTATCAGATGGCACTGTTCACTCTTCTGGGTCAATCACTGCCATACCCCGTATGTTTACTTTTACTTTCTGTTTGCATGCTTCACTAATGTTACACAGCTCCTTGATTGCCTTGGCATGCAACGGATTGTTAATACATTTTAGATATTAACATATGTGGTGTTTTTGTGTGAGACAGTTTGGAATTTGTCTTTGAATGTATTGGAAATCCAGTTTCTTAGTTGTCATTACTTCAAAAGAACTTTGTTTTCAATTCCGAATATTCTGGCTGTGTCACAAATTCACAATGCCATCGGGAGATAAGTTTGCAAGTTTTACATTTGTTTTATAAGTTGTGTGTCTTTTTGACATATTGGTGGTTGTCGTTTCAGCTAAGGGCCATTCCATGTGCAAAAAATTCCTTTGTTGGTCTATAGGAATCACAAGCTTTTTTCATAACAAACACACCATGTTGTGACATAACTTTTGAGTCCTGCACAGAGTTTCCCTTCCCCACTAAAACACCTGTGTTCCCTCTTTTGTTATCATGCATGTTCTCACAGGTCATCAGTAGAACACTAATAGACATGATAATTATGATGTGTAGTGTTTATATTTTCTGCATATTGTCTTCATTAAAATTGGCCAGTTAATTTGATTAACAAAATTTCCTCTCAATGTGAGTTGCATGTGTAGATGATAAAAATTCAGAGTTAACGTTGCTATTCCTCATACCATTATTTGCATGGATTCACCATTAAAAGATCCACAAATAAGCAAGACAAATTTCTGCATGTGACATTGTGAGCATCGTGGCAGGTAATATTTTTAACAAATTGTTGCTGGATGTTTAATGGCATTTTAGTAATGTTATTTTTAATATAGCTCTGTGTGAACAAAATTTCACATTTTGTCTGATGAATTGCACGTACATTATTCTACTTATTAACTTATCCGTTATTCTTGTTAACAGCATTCCAGCTTATTGACAGTTCTTTGTTTTAGCAATGTTTGTTGAATTCATTGCATTGGTTTTGGTGATCGTGTATTTCAGATTTTGAGGAGAAACTGAAGAGCATGGGCTTCGAGGTGGCCGACTCAAGCCACAAGGCCACCATAGACCTCAAGGAGCAACGCCGTCGTGACAAGGCGGAGGCTGACCGAAAGGCGTCACAACCGAGCACCAAGACAGCCACTGCACACCTGAAGCTAGCACACGTCGAAGATCACAAAATTGTCACAACGACCTTCAGCGATGAGAAGGTCACCGAGATGAAGACCAAGGTATCGACAAACGTGGTCACGTCTTCGGTGTTTGCCAAGCCAAAAGTGAACGCAGGTGCACCGTCTAGTGGCAGTCGACCAAGCATTTACAACTTAATCAAGAAGCAGTCCGTTGGTGGTGCATCGAAGCCGACCACGCCTGAGGTTTACACGCGCAGCAGGCCGGGTGTCGTAAGTGGAAAACGACGCGACTCGTTCGACTCTGATGAGAGTAGCTTCTCGGAGGAACCACCGCGGAAACTCGGTGCTGCCGCCAGCCAAGAAAGCATCGACGATGACAACAGTAGTACCGGCGTTGGTCGCCAGGGCTCATTCACTTCAACGCAGAGCAGCTGCAGCGAGACCCAAAGCAGCTACAGGTATGGGATGATGCTTCTGGTTTGGTCATGTGACAGTTTGTGAAAGTCGTAGCTGGTGATAACTTGTAAAAGCATAAAATGTTGTAAAGTTATGCTAGTTGCATTTTTGAATCTGCTCCATATCATAACTTTATGCTTGTTAAAATATTTACGGTATGCTCCCCAAGTTCATTGATGCTCCCGACACGCCCACTCAACTTAATAATTTTTAATGTTTACATTGGATATCCTTTACATTCATCATAGCTTGCCTTTTGCTATATGAACGGCAAAGGCGGCAGCTAAAGAAAAAACGGTGTCCAGAGATATAACAAATACAGGGATTCCCCACCATGACATAATTTCGGGAATGCTAAATTGGTCTCATGAAACCGCCCATAAGCTACATCGACTAGTCGCTGCTAGCTGTGACCAGTAGACTGCATAATTACACTTTATGAAACCGCCACCCGGACTTACCTTGATTTTGACTTGCAGTGAGACAGTGACAGACGACTACACAACCCAGACGGAGTACACGGAGGAGGACAGCTACACTGATGACGACTGCAGCTACTCGGAGGAGAGTGCCAATGGTGACATCGACGAGCTGCTGGAGGAGGCCCTGGACGACTACGGTGATGAGGACGAAGGCGAATCGACGGATGCAGAGCCAACGCCTGCCCCGAGACACAAGAGGCCAGTCAGTGGGCAGCCGACTGACCAACAACACCAGGTGAGACGAGTGTGGATGGAATTTATATAATTATTAGCCAAACAGAATGCCTTTTTTACAGTGGGACAGAAGACTGACTAGTTGCTATCATAAGATATCCCTTGTGTATATTTCGTAAAACATTCATTACCTAGAGATTAATAGAGATGCAAACGTCAACTTTGTTGTTAGTAGCTCTGTCTGAGATTGTATAATGTGTTGCAGCAAAGAGTTGGGGGTAATGGCTACCCAGCTGCGTCGACCCAGTACAGACACGAAACGAGTGAGAGACCCACCGGTCAATATGCCAACCAGAGGGCGCCGGTTGTAGCACATCAGCCATCAAAACGTGTCACTTTCTCTGGGCCAGCATCAACTGGCGGGAGCAGCAGCAGTGGCGCCTCTAGTGGCAGTGGTTCATGCACAGACAGTGCAACAGACAGCGAAATGGAGAAACGCAGGACAGTTTATAGCATCACCAAGTACAGGTAGGTGGCGCCCCAAAAAGTCGTTAATGAATTACAAAAATATCGAAGCAAGAATAAATATCACAACAATCCCAGAATATACCCTTGAATGATCTGGTTTCTTTGTTGTTTACATTGTACATGTTTATCTCTTGCGTTGCCTGCAAGTACAGTATGTATCCACTGGCTCTCCATTACCTTCTTCAGCAATCAGCTGATGAAGGCCAGGGGTAACTATGTTTGATATTGTTCAGCTGTGAGTGTGTTTATGTCCAAACATATTGAGTTGTATAATTGAGTGATGACATACGCAGGACAAAGAACGCCCCAACAATGACGATTGTGCGTCACAGCGAGCATGAGCGACAACACCAGCCACAAGAGGCATTGCCATACATACCAGAGGTGTCGGTCAAAGAGAGGCTGCGGGTGGGTACACGCAAAGACCATTTACACGCTTCGTAATTTGTACTAACCCTACTAAAATCCGTTGAATCTGTATCATTTTGATGCTGGTGTCTAATAATGAATCTAGTTGCCTGGTTGACCAGCCATCCTATCACATCCATGGTAAACTATCAAAGAGAGGTTCTCTGTTTTGTAACTTCTGTTCCCTCTGATTAATAGCAGGCATTTTGTGGAATAAGTTGTTCTTCATCCCAATTTATGTACAGGGGAATCATCCAACGTATATTTAACACAATTCTGCAGGCAACAATGTTTTTACTTGTATTAGTATTGACTATTATATATTAAAAACATTCAATTAAAATGATTTCTATTGAATGAGAAAGAATGATAGAGAGAAACAACAAGTGGTGACTGTGTGTTTAGAAACAGAATTGTCACACAGTGGGTGTGTGTTTCAGGAGCTGCACGAGCTCATCAACCAGGAGCAGAATGTCATCATGCAGACGAGCAACGCTCTCAACCAGTGCTGTGGCTCTAACTCCACATTTGCTGGGTCGGCCGAGGCTGTCGAGTGTCACCGTCTCCTGCTTGTCTCATGTCAGTACCACTGCCTACGTGCACCATGTGTGACTGTCACAGACACCTGTCCCAAACTCTTCCATCACCCTAGTTCCCCACCAAATTGGCTGTCATGTTTTTGTTGACTTAGTCATTTTATATTTTTGCTGTGTACCTATGAAATTATTAGAAACTACATGTTAAGCAAAGGTTAAGTGATGTATCTTTGTTATGATGTGAATTTTATGATTGTTAATCCCATTTGTGTATTTTGTGTGTCTCAAAGATTTTTATCTTATGTGTCAGAAGCTGAAAACGTTAGAAACTTTTCGTTCAGATAGTAAAGTAACTTTGGTGGAATCACTTGAGATGTATGGATATGAGTTATGCTGCTGCTTAAACCAGTGCAACATCAGCCACACTGTGAACTGGTAACACACAGGTATAGAATCAATGCCCAGCATATTTTCTGTAGAGAGTGCCTAGAGCTGTGTCACCTTTAGTTGTGTCAATGATGAGAAAGCATGTCTCCATCATGAGTACTTGTGACGCAGGCAAGAAGCGGGAGGCATACCTGGCGGAGACACAGCGGCTGAAACAGGGCACACACCCCAAGTCTGTGGGTCCCACGGGTTCCCTCACCATCACCGACATCTCCCTGCCCCTCAAGCAGGAGTTCATGTCCAGGATCGGCACGTCAAGAGGTCAGTAGTGCAGGACATTAACGTTGAACTAACATCACGATACAGACGTCATGCATGATATGTATCACGATACACGGGGTGGTATGGTGTGTATCGCAGTGCAGTCTTTATTGACTAAAATTGCATGCATGCATTGAAAACAGAATAATTTGTAAAGGTTTTACATATTTATATAAATATATATACTAGATAATATATAGGTAGTTGGGTACTGTGTGTTTTCAATATATCATTGATACACAGAGAACAGTGGTTTACACTGGACATTTATTGCTTTACAATGATGAATACTGTTTTGCCTACTTCTATTGTGTATAGTAGTGTATCCTGATACAGAAATTGTGATACACCTATGTATCTTTTCAGCTCTATTAACTTTCACGGTCCAGGTGTAAAGGGATTTCAAGAAAAAGTCTGAAATAATAACAATTAACTCACGTAGAATCTTGGTAGACTAATTTTTTCTGTATTTTGTTTTCCTGTGATTTTTTGTTGGACGTTTAATTGATTTGAGTGCATCTGGGATTATTCGTGCTGTCTTAATGGTGCATTTCTGCTTGCAGACAATGCGACCCACTACTTCATTATTCTTGTTCGCAATGGCAACCACCTTGTCTTCACGCAAATGGTCTCTACCCATGATGCAATGGTGCGTGGGAGTCTCGACTTCCCCAACATGATCAAACTGAGTGACATCAAGCAGGACTTCAGGGTCAACCTGGAAATCTACTCCATGGTGAGATTTGATGTTTTCTTAGTGCGAAGCGATTCAGTCAACTTTTTATTTACTGCATCATTATATATTTGTCATATATCGTGCAGAACTGATGGCTATTTATTTGTGACAACTATCTGCTAATTTAACAAGTCTGTTTGCAGAAATATTAAAGAAAATGCTAATGTGACATCTCCTGAAATGCTGTTTAGTTCTTGTGTTGACATTGGTATCAATATATATATATATATATATATATATATATATATATATATATGGTCGAACAGTATTTTTTATAACCAAACAACCACACATCCACCCACATGTAAGGTTTTACATTTGATGTGAATTTTAACTTGGGAGACATCCCCTGACTAGACCCGTGCTAATCTGATGTGTTGCTGTCAACAGTCGGTGACGAGGGAGGTGGCAACTGAGAACACGCCAAAGAAGAAGAAGTTCAACACGCCAAAGAAGAAGTTCTTCTCCAGCGCGAAGAGCACACATCACATTGGCATGCAGAGTCCTGGAGGCCCACGCGCTGTACGCTCGACAAACTTCCATGAGATCGCCTGCCTCCCCATCACTGTGCACGCTCTCAACAAGGCACACTTCGCACTGGAGAGGGTACGTCTGTCATGTAGCGAGTTTTTAGCCACACACAGGCTTGATCAGCTGTGAATAGCTGTCTAGTAGAACTATTCCAATGAGAATGTACTATGACTGTGAGTGCTCTCTTAAACAGTGGTTGGGATTGTATGAGTTTATCAACCATTAGTTAACTATAGGTCAAAATTTAATTATGTATCATTGGTAGATGTATGATTGTAGGTAAAATAACAAGACACATAAAGAAATGAAGCAATTTTTTTTTATAAATGACTACAAATATGACTCACATTTGTCATGCATTGAAACTACAAGTATCTGTAGTTACAATAAATAAAATATACGGATATAATCAAGGCTGTTTTTGAAAATGACGTGATATCTCTTTCCAGACGCCGATGTCGTCGCCACTCCAGGGCTCCATTCACCTGCGTCTCACGTGTCTCATGGAGAACTCCATCGAGGAACGAGGCTTCCTGGTCAGATCTCTAACAAATTTAATATTATTAATCTTACGTAACTTATTAATATTCGGCATGTATATATCTATACATGTTCATGTATACACAGCGCATCCGAAAGGATTTTATCTAGATTTGTGGCATTTTATAAATGTTCTTCATCTTCTTCTTATTATTATTGTCACATTTGACACAACTAATATCATTCTGGTAATTTGCTACGGAACATCATTCTGCCCTCTACTGCTTCCTGTCAGCAATCCTCTCTCTCAAACCCTTTTCACAACGTTCTGTCACAGTAGGGCTGGACTGGATCAAAACGAGCATAAAGTGGGACTGTTGGTTATGACTGCCAGTTCATGGCATTATATTATATAGATGACTTGTGTGGCGTGTAGGTTTTGCCTGGCAGATGTCATCATGGAAGGTTTTACTTTCACGTCCTATTTATTACGTCAAACTTAAGCAAGACCTTGTTGTGACTGTAAGTCTGTAACTAACCCCAGGGTGTTGTTATTCCAGACAATGTTTGAGGACGTGTGTGGGTTTGGAGCGTGGCACAGGAGGTGGTGTCTACTGAGTGACCACACTGTGTCCTTCTGGAAGTATCCCGATGATGAGAACAAGAAGGTGAATATTACTTCATTTTATATATATATATATATATATATAATTATATATAATTATATATGCTTTGTTTATAGATTTGTGGTCCTGTGTTTTTCTACATTTTCCAAAAATTCCTTCATTTTCCAGTTTGTTAATGATTACCTGTGAATGACAACCTATGCTATGGAATGAATGACATGCCGTCGTCAAATTTGTAATGTAATGTTGCAATTCAGCAGTTATGGTGCTTTCTGAAAAGATTTACACGTTTTTTCTTAAATCTTTAGTTTTAGGATAGTATAAATTTGACGGCAAAACTGGATGTTTGATTACTCATGTTTCTTGCTATTTTCAGGAGCCGATTGGAACAATTGACTTGAAGCAGTGCATCACTGATGTCGTTGGGCTGATACCACGCGACGTGTGCGCCCGTCCTAACACGTTTGAGTTGCGCACCGTGCGCCGACAGCTACGTGGCGAAGCAGACACCCTCGTCACCCATTGCAATAACACATTGTCAACTACACGGTGAGAGAACACATTTGTTCTAGTTGGTTCCAGCAGTTGATAGCGTTCTAATAACTGAATACTGTAATGAGGGAATGTAGTGACTATGTTACATATAATATAATTTTTTGATGCTGTATAACTACATGTGTGGCCTTTGTAACTGTACATGTCTCACCTGTGCAACTGTAGATGTGTGACCTGTGTTTCTGTACACATCTGACCTGTGTAACTACCCGTCTCACCTGTGTAACTGTACACGTCTCACCTGTGTAACTGTACAAGTCTGACCTATGTAACTGTACATGTCTGGCCTGTGTAACTGTACACGTCTGGCCTGTGTAACTGTACACGTCTGGCCTGTGTAACTGTACACGTCTGGCCTGTTTACTGTATGCATCTGACCTGTTTACTGTACACGTCTGACCTGTGTAACTGTACACGTCTAACCTGTGTAACTGTACACGTCTGGCCTATGTAACTGTACACGTCTGGCCTATGTAACTGTACACGTCTGGCCTGTGTAACTGTATACGTCTCACCTGTGTAACTGTACACGTCTGACCTGCAAACTGTACACGTCTCACCTGTGTAACTGTACACGTCTCACCTGCGAACTGTACACGTCTCACCTGTATAACTACTGACTCTTACAGACACTGGATGTCCGCGGACACGAAGGCAGACCGTCTGGCTTGGTGTGACACTCTCAACCAGGCTCTACACAACATCCGCATGTGGCACGCCGATGCACTCCGACCCATCAAGGCTAAGAGTCTTGTGTGCTCGTAGAGTGACCATGTACACTGAGGACATGAGGTGCCATGGTCAGCATGCTTGACCTCTGGATTTGTAGCTGCTTTCTATGAATGTGAGCCGTATACAGGGAATGAACGACTCCACAATACTGCAGTTGCTTCTCGTTTAATCCATATGCTGTTAAATAATATATATATATATCGTAGTTTTTAGCAAATTAGATGAGGGCACCATGCGTGCCATTTAACTTATAATCGCGTTAGCTGTTCTGGCTGGACTAATGAACTACGCAAGGGTACGCTGTAATAATCAACTGTAGCTACAGAAAATTATTTATGCACTGTGTTCAGTATCAAATCTGGATGTGCATGCTTAGAATTTATTTACGATCAGTGATTGCTTTGTTTTGCATTAGCTCCAGAACAAGGCAATGATTTTACTACATATGGTGTTGTTTTGAAGATTCATCAACATATACAGAGGCAAAGACACTTTATAGTGTTTTAATTTTATTTCACCTGTCTCGATACTTAAATCCGAACAATATTTTGCTACATATATTTGCATGTATCATTAAGAATTTATATTTAGCATTCAATTACACGAGCACTACATGATTTACTTTTACACGGATTTGTTGGATGGAAAAACAAGAGTATACTACAGATGTTAGTTTTGGATGTGTGGTGTTGTAATGTACTATTTTATTTAATCTGAATGAGCTTTGGCTGCTGTTATTTTCTAGATCGTATATTTGTACACTTATTGATCTGCTGTGAGTGAGATGTGATGTGTAGGGTGATTGTGACCAAGGTTGACGTGTAGATGGAGTCAGATCATTGTATCTTGAACACGTTTAATTAAATAAAGGTAGCTGCCATGTATAATACATGCGACGATTCTCGTCTTTGTGTGCACATTTCTCTTTGTACAAACCATAACATGAAATTCCTTTTGTGCTCAACTCAATAATAAAAATTAATTTATTGTTCCATAACATTAGCATAAAAAAGTTTTCAATATATTTTCAGAAGCCAAGTCATGTTTGGTGCTGGAATGTCACAGTAAAAACGATCACAGAAGATACTTGTACTTAAAGATGGCCTGATTAGCAATGAGAGATCTGTCAGATACTTGGTTCTTCATAAACATAATAAAAAAGTTAAGCTAATAGTATCAAAAATATAGAAATAATTTTTCTAAATTTTGAATGATTATTCAATAAAAAAAGTATCTTTTTGAGGCAATATTTAAGATTATACAATAATCCACAGACAGAAAAGTGTGACATCCATTATCCAAGCATAATTGACAGCATAATTGAAATAAGCTTTTTAGGTCTAACCAAATATTCTCTCATCCAATGAACTTCACCTGTCTAAACGACGGAGGGAACAGATCTCTAGATAAAACTATTGTGATTCAGCAAATATCCTGCTAATAATGGCAAAATCCTGACTGATTTTACATAACGAAACAGACGACCTTGTTTTAAGTTTTGTATATATTTATTTACACATAATAATTATGACTACATATGTACATCTCTGGTTCTGGTTGAATCAACCATCTTCAGATCCTACGCACTCTTCCAGTTCCAAGGAATACACATCTCCCCGTCTGACATGACAGTGTAAAAGTGTGTCACCCGTAGTTGTCCATCTCTCAGATGTTCCTGTATGTCTGTCTGGGCCTGCAGCAGTCGTTGACAGCAACTGTCAAACTGTTCCGTGGAGATGTTCTCATCGGCCAGGAGTGACTGCAGTCCGAGCTCTCCACAACACGTCTCCACCAGTCGCTGGCGTCTGTCTCTGGTCCTGTCAGCAGAATCGATAGAGTTTCCCAGATGTCAATTTCATACACTTACCACTGCATCTAATTTCTACAGGTACAATTTGGTAAAATGTTCATATATCGGGAACAAAACAAAGTCATGAAGCATCCAATTAAAACAGGATTATCATTCAGGCCTTTATGCTGGATAAGTTTTTTTACCAGTTTACCATGGCAATTTTTATTTATGATTACATTTTTACCAGTCCATAGGTCGTGAAAAATATCAATGTGATCCCGGCCTTTCAGCAGAATAAGTTTTTTATTTATCTAAGTCCAGGGCAAACATGCATAGAGTAAACAAAACAAAGTGCCCCCCCCCCAAATGTCCACCCTTTCATTTCCCATCCACTTACATTTGTGCCCACACAAAAGCGAGCTTTAACTCTCCAGTGATGGTTCTCATTGTGATCCAAATAAAACAATGCATTATCTACCACCTTGAAGCTCTATCATTCCTGCATCTGATTAACCAAAAATAAAATAGCCGGTTTAACAGTTAGTTAGATTGGCACAGCAGAGGATCCATCCTGATTGTTTCGCTGCTTAACTAGAAGACCGCAGGGTGACAGTTGTTGGCACTCACTCACCTGTGGTCTGCGTTCTGTATCTCTCGCGCCTGGTCCGTGTGTTTGTTGAGGAAGTCGATGACCAGGAAGCCAGGGCAGGAAGCTGGGATGTGGATCCTCCCGGACGGAGAGTCTATAAGTGGCCCCGTCGTACTGCAACCACAGTGGAGAAATATTCAACTGTGCCATCACAACACATCTTCTTAGTCGATACCTGTATTTGTGACTTGAAATATGCTACCCAGCTGCTTCTTTTGTTCTGATTGAATGTTTCACCTTCCCGGGTTATACAAATTAATAGACCGATATTGTACCAAGTTCACCCCAGAGACTCTGAGAAACCTTAGAAGATTTCTTTAATCTTCAATTGCTAACAGTTTGTCAAAGTATTTATATTTGTGTGATGTATACAGATAAGTCAAAAATATATACTTTAAAATTGTAACATTAGGAGACATCCATATTCCTTCTTTCACACAAAATCCATTAATCCTGCCTCTGATGAGTCAGAAACTTAGCACTGGAACGTGACTTAATGGGAATAGATTCTCCGAATGTTAATATATCTCATTATGTGGATGACTCATTAATCCGGAAAAGTCATCACTGGGGACCAAAGTATGTGGATTAACAAGGTTAACCAGTAAACACATTACATGGACAGTTTGATGGCACAAAAGATGGCCTTTTGAGAAACGAGAACAAGAGAATAGCCTGACACCCACCATTCAATGACCAGCTGCAGACCTTGCAGACTGCCACTGACAACACTGTGGGGGTTGGTGGCGCGATAGTTCTCTACAGTAGCAATCATCTTGGTGAGTTGTTGTTGGTAGTCAGTCGCCATGACGACCGGCTGGTGAATGCTTCTTGCGATGCTGATGTCGCTGAGAAGGGACGATAGCCGTTGCTCCAACTTTGGCAGCCTGGAGAGGGCGGTTTGGTGGTGCTCCACATACTGCAGTAGCTGTGGGGGACCGCAGCAAATGCACTCTGCTGATTACACTGGATGACTTTTTCGTCTCCTAGTATAATGTTAACCTCTTCAAGTTGACAGTCATAACATGGGTGCAGTGCAAATAAATAATAAATAAATGGTAATAAAAATATTAGAGATATTTAAATGAACTAAATGCAAATTAATTATACAATTTTCACTCTATGACCTGTCCACTATAGTATAGAGTCATTGGTGCTGTTTACTAATTATTGTCATCTAAAGCTTCAGCCATCGTTACTACACAATAATACAAAGGGACGTATAGTGATGACATTTAAAAAAAAATATTTTGATAAAATATATGAGGTATTATACATTATGTATTACTGTGGCACCTCTTCTTTTGTGCACCAGGGTTATTTACATGCAAACATGCATACGTTAGTAGTCTTATTATTCAACCCACCGACAGCCAGTTGTTGGTGATGTCGTCCTTGCCTAGACTTATGTTGCCCCACAAGTCCACCCCCGTCTCATTGCCAAACACGATCGTGTGACCTACAACAGGTGGGAGGGTAGGGTGTGAACAAAAGGGATGCATGGTGAAAGGACAGGGATACTGCTGCGAAGTAGCAGCAAACAGAGTTTTACTTTCCCAGCTGAATGCCATTTACTCCCTACAATGGCTGACAACACAAGGGTCACGACCTTAGTTCCATCGAATCATAATCACAACTGACCAATGTAAATTAATCACACACAGATGGTAACTTCCTCAAAACACCCAGCACATGTGAATATTTATTACTACGCAGCAAACTCTAATATAAGTACATTCTAATAACAGATAATTTATTCATAAGGTAAAACTCACCGTGGATGTTGTACTTGTGTTTGTACTCTTCGTGCAGGTTGAGAAGACTGCGAAGACAGGCTCGGAACTGAGAGACCCCCCAACCACAGGCCCACTTCACGTCTGTCACGCCCATCAACTCCTTCAGGGCGGCGCTCAATCGTTCTGTCTCCTTCCTGATCGGAGCAAATGTCTGCTGCAACCGCTGTGCCTTGCCTCGGTTGCCACTCAGCCAGCCACTGGGGGAGACATATTGAGTGTTTACCATGCAGGACATGTCGCTTAAGCGCATATAAATTAGTGGATGTTGCATAATCTATTACATGTTAAATCAGAATTAAATAGAAAGTTATCCATCCTTTCAGGAAATGTGTAGTTTAGTTGTTGATATTTACATACTAAACATATAAAAATACAATTTAAAACAATGTGCAAAGCTGATATAAGGCTTGACACTTCTTGTATGTCAGTACAGTTTTGGCAGCTGTTGAAACTGTGACACTGTGTTGACCTACTTGAGCGTGTCGTAGGAGACCCTCTTCTTCCAGGACGACCTGAAAGTCTCTGCCCCTGGCACCCTGTAGGCCTCATACACCGACCTCGCACTGGGGTAATGACACGTGGTCACTGTTGATGGCCAGGGTGGGGGGCGTTCACTCGGCTTAAGCTGGCTGATGTAGTCGAGAGGCAGGTTTGACACCCTCAGTACAGTGCTGACTGTCTCATGGGTACACTGGGATAGTAGAGGGATGTGGACCTGGCGGATTCTACCTACAACAACCCATGTCTCATGTGTAATCGATATACAAATATGCCTAATTTTTGTTAATATTAATAATACATTGTCTAGTGGCGTGTAGTGGGTAGTGTATAGCACGGATTCTTGCACTTGACAAATAATCACTTTTTAATTGTCTAAGTACAGCTGTAATATACGTTGTGCAGATTTTAACAGTAGCATCTTTTTTTTAATATTGTTATTATCTGATAAGTATTTTTATTATAGTATGTTTGCATCCAAGCTGTGAAATAAGTGGATAAGTGGACAAGTGCTATATATGATACATGCTAATCATGTTATTTTATATACCCTCACTAATATATACATGGTTATATTATATATATATATATATATATATATATATATATATATATATATATATATCTATACAGCTATAGACTGCCGTTCTGAGAAGGTATATATGTGACAGTCCAATACCTTGTGACTTGGTCTCTGCTGCTGTGTCTCTGATGTAGAACACCAGACTGAGTGGCGCCACCTTCTGGCGACCCACTTGTAACGTGCACAGATATTCCTGCAGCTTCTTTAGCGACTCTTCGTTCACAGACTGCAACATCAAACAGATCATAATAGTATAATTAATAATGAAATCACAGAGTTGTTTGCTGCATAGCCACATTAACAAGACTGTATTATAGATATTTTCTTTTAAGTTAATTAATTAATTATTAAAACCAAATGGTGAATGTATTGAACATGAAGGCGCTACACAGTGAACATAGTTTCTAATATGCGTGTTCCGACCAAATAATATAGACCATGATATATATATATATATGTATATATATATATATATATATATATATATATATAAAACTTCTATATGTATATATATATATATATACATATATTATATATGTATATATATATATATATATATATATATATATATATATATATTTATATTATACAACACTTTGACATTACATAAGTAGACTACAGAAATTATACAACTTACAAGAAACATTTTTTTTATTAGCTTTTAAAATTAGGAGAGCATAAAACATAATTCTGAGTTTTTGACCAGTTGTCACAGATTAGAATATTATTCACTCATAGATTTATAATTTTAGTATGTCGCCACATTTATCTTGCGTTGACCTAGGCATGCAAGATAAGGCTGAGAATTTTTTGACAAAAGGATGTGAGGCCAGAGATATGTGGTTCATTCACCTGTTCCTTCGGGTATCTGCCAAACAGGTCTGGGTGAACCGCAAAGTAGAAAGGTCGTAGCGCTGTGGCAGTCTCGCCTTCTGTCAGTCCTCGCTTCACTGTCTGTTGCAGCAACCAAAACCCTCTCCTGAAAACAGATCAAACTTACTACACTCAAAATTTAGAACATATTCAGCTGGACTAAAGGAAAACCTATTTATTATTGTTTGATAGTTAATCTGAACTATATAGTATATGAATAGCTATAATTTGTATATAAGTGTATGTACTTTATTTGAATGAGACAGGTATCAAAGAAATTAATGATCGCTATTTTGGCATTGACCTATTGTTATTATAAATTTTACATTGAAGAATGTGTATTATAATTATAATAGTAAATGTACAGTAATTTTTAAAGTGAAACAATTAGTAAAACTGATTGAAACACAATGTAATGTTCTGGCATTGTAATTATATAAAATGTGAACTTTCTCAAAATATGAAATTGACAAACGATAAAGTAATAAACAGTTCACTCTTCCCTGAAATTATGAATATCGATTAATATTTTTACGTCTGAAAATACGGTGGAGAAACGCTCGTCGTATGGAAAAGTTGTGTCTAATAAATACCTCAAAAGTCGACATTTTCCACAAAATGCCGTAGCCATCGACGTGAACATGAGAATCCTGAGCACAGCGAGCTACGTTCGACGACAGTCCTGTTCGCAAGTACCGGTGCGCTGGCGAAGTACCAATGCGTTTTGTACTGTGCGGGAACTTGACAGTGTGCCATTTGTTTACAAATACACTAGCTCAGCCTCGATTCAACCGCTGCCGTAATATGGGTTACACGCTCGCGCGGACGCCGCTCTGCGAACGTGCTAGCCCGCACGTACGCACGACTGGAGGTCAGAGACCTCGACCGCCATCTTCAGATCATGCTTACGTCAGTCTTTCCAAAGTAGTGACGAAAGCAACACGACATATTATGTCGTTGTCCGTGGCAGTGGCGAACAATTGAATATATGAATCCATGTTATGAAAGAACCATGTCGGAAAGTACGTGTGCAGTTGACATTTTGCAAATGTCGCTTACATGTTTGTCTCTGTTGTATCCACTAGATGGCACGACTTGCTGGTTGTCTTAGACTTAGGTGCTGCCACCTTTCGGGTACACATGTTCCGAAGTAGTCAAAACTATTTTGTATTGCTTATTTTCATGTCCTTATAATTTAAGCATGTCGTCAGGTCACACTCTAGTGACCATCATGCTTTTCATTCATTGGAACATTTTATCAATAATTTTACTAACAATTTTACACGTACATTTTCATGTACACTGGCCCGAAATGCCTAAATATGACAGATGACCGAGTAACATCCGCATGTGATTGGTCTACATTTTTATTTTAACAATGTGACAGCTAGATGTATAGTGATAACATTGATGTACAGTACTCAGAATAGAGCCATTTGGCTCGCAAGGTTGACAACCAGGTACCAGGTAGGTCTATTTCCAGCCTACCAACGACACATACCAGGCGGTAGTCATTATCAACAAACTGCCCAAAAAACACTTAGTTCACCAAAACAGTCAAAGATCTGAAGATAACTAAACAGTGTAACACATACAAATTTATTAAACAATGTAACTTTTGTCAGGTTATATCAGAACACATTGGATATGTCTGTTCCTGCAAATATTATGCAACCTAGGTGTATATACTGGTACGTAATACAGCTGTACTACATGCAATCAAGTGCTATATATGCAGTTTTAAATTAACACCAATAATTAAAGACAACAAGCATATACAACTGTTTTCAGATCCTCGAAAGAGATTCATCTGTGAAGTGAACGTGCAACAATGTGACTATTTTGCACACATGCCTTGAACCAGTATATTGATCATAATACATGCTGCCACTGAAAATTTGAATAACAGAAACAGTTGTTACAGTTAAAGACTCCTACCGCCTCTGCATGGTGCAGACAATTACCAGATAAACCAGGCCAGGCAGATAGAATAAGAGAAATTCGGGCAGCTACAAATTAAGGCTTCTACAGAAAACTAAATAAAAACCAGTGCTGCATTCATACAGCTGAGGACATGTAAAATATGGCCTGAGGGAGACAAACTGGACACCCCAGGGTGGCTGACAGTATCAGTGCCTAAGGTGGAAATCTACACACATATTACAAATACAACAGTGATGGTCCAGACAAAATATCAGGAATGATATATTTGATTGTGTATCTTCATCCTGAGAACTGATATAGTAAAGCTTGTTTCAGGAACAGACAATTGGGATAATAATATATTATAATAGTACACATTTGTAAATCATGAATAAAATTATATCTGACAACTCATGATTCTCCAGGGTGTTCTACCTTGGATCTTTGGACTAAGATTGCTTATTGGACAGAAATAGCTCATTACTGATGCATAGTGCAACAATAAATACTTCAGAATAATTTTTTAAATATTATAAAAAGCCCATAGCGGGGTGTATTTTTCAATATGGGATTGTCTGATCTAAGGTACCTCCAACTAACCCCACACAAGTTCCCTGGAAGATGGGTGGGTGAGGAACAGAGGTGCAGGGTGTGTATGGGTATGGGGGGTATGTAGTGTACACACCCATCACGTCACACAGCATACAAGCCTGTATAAGAAAATGTTTATTATTATTACGTATTACTACGTGTTGTGTTTTATTCAAAGCATGAGGTCCTGTGTGTGTGATTTGGCAAATATTACCCTTTAATGGTGGACTAGCTGCACAGGCAATCAAGTGTCAAACAATTTTGAAAAAATCCCTTAGACCCAGCTAATTTATATGTTTATTACATTCCATTTATTCATTCGTTTCGCGTGATCATGACTATTATATAATACTTGTAAATCACAGCACCATCAAAAGCAGGTAAACTAATCAATCATCAGCCTAACATTGATCACTTCCTCTGTCGGAAAGTGCCTCAGTGTTTCAGTAGCATGTCTTCGCTCGTAACAGATATCTGTTTGTGTATTCAGAGAACTCTGGGTATTTGCCGATGCGTTCGCCCCGGGCAAGTATTTCTGCTCGTTTCTGTTCCTCGTATTCGCGGTACGTCTTTCGTGTAAACGGAGCTACGAGACCTTTGTTGTTTAGGGGTACGGATGATCTGCACCATGTACTTCTTGCTGAAAGCAACAGAGTCACTCATCTCATTAGACAACTGTGTATGGTGCTGACAAAACATCAAAACAGTATAACTATGGATATTGCAGGCTGAAATGGAAATAATATTACACCTAAATAACATTTCTGGATGATGCAGACGTACAATAATTATTAGATGCTGTTTCAATCATAGTAGATGTATTAGTCCAGATTTATGGTAATAATAATAATGACTTCTTATGCACCAATATTCTCGAAAGATCAAGCTCAGTGACGCAACAAAACCAAGGAATTAATCAATCTCGTAATCGTAAAGAATGCGCGTGTCGAGTTGCATGAATGTGCTAGGAAGCTAATGAGCGTAGGCAGCTTTAAAGATAGATTTTCAGATACCAGCGAAATGAAACTATATTGCCTTCTAATTTAAATTTAATTGGCAGGAAGCGAATTCCACACAGTTGGAGTGGCAACCAAGAAAGCTCGGGTTCCAGCGATGGGAGACGGAAAATACTGCATGATAAAAAATAAACCATCCACCAATACCCCAATATTTTTTCCAATATGGACATATATATCATAAACTACATGGAGTACCTGCACATCACAACAATGTGCAGCACCTGTACATCACAAATAAAAAATTCCACCAAATACATGACAGACCCATTTCCCATGAATGGTGCATTTGCTTACTGGGGTACTTCTGTGCATAGTATCCATCTGCGGGTCTGCCATAGTCCATCGTCACGCGGCCAGCAAGGTTGGTTGAAGGACGTCTGTAGGTGTCTATGGTTGTGTATCTTGCCACGTCTTCACCAAAGTAATGACTCCTGGTCTTCTCACCTGCATCAAACGTAACAGACATTGTGTTAACTTTTATTTATTGTCAACTTTATTTTCCAGTAGTGTATATAGTCACCATCTTGACTTATGAAGAGGGATACATGAAACTGAATTAAATAGCACAATGAAACCTTTGAAAATGTCCACATAATAATGTATGAAACACATTTATAAACACATTACTTAAAATAAAAAACACTGTGAGTTAAAATGACTTAAATCCCAAAATATGAAACAACGGGAGTATCATTGTTAAATTTATCATCTGTGGAATTTTAAAAAGCATGCAACACAGTTACAAAATTAAGCAACCGGACAAGATAGTCTTTCTTCTTTCAATTTAATATCCCCTTTGCCATTGCAGATCACGTGTTGTATACAGTTATTTAAATTTTAAATAAACAACTGAATTTAATTACCTTGTTTGTCAGGGCCCCATCGAACAGACGCCCGTCCTCGACATGTGTTGTGGTCATATGGAGGGTTACGATTCCACCTCTCACCCACCCACAGGTGTGGCAGGTCTGTCGGCATGCCCCTCAGGGCATTCTGACTCATCGTGTATGCATATCGTGGCCGGATGCCAGCATCTTTATCAGCCGTCCTTCGTCCATTAAAGAAAAAGAATGGGTCTGGTGTCTGAAAATCACACACATCAATAATTCTCAGTTGCATAAGAAACAATAGTAATTATGATAAGTTATAATTGGTAAAGTTTTATTTTCCTAATATGCCAGGTGACTCACCCTCCCCTTTGCCCTTTCTTTTGGACTGCAAATGGACAAAAAAAAAAAAAAAAAAATGCCGTTTTCTTTTTCAGTTTTAAAATCTCATTACTTGCAAATATTTTCTGGTTGACTGGGAAACAAATATTAATATAGTTTATTTTTAGTTGGGTGAACATAAAAGTGACCATCTCTGCTAATTTGTGTAATATGGGCCTATGACCTATAATCTATACCCCAGCTAATATGCTTGCAGCAGATATTTTTAATTGCCTGCTGAATATATTCAACATCTTCCGACACTTTGGATATATAAGGTCAAAATAATATTTGGTTAATGCCTACATTTCTTCAAAAAAAATTCTGACAGTTAACACATGTCACAAACCTGGTCGATGTTCCTGATTTGCTCCTCTGTCATTTCTGTGTACGGATCATTTGCCGTAGTCCATGGTTTTGGTATTGCGGCAAAGTCTTTGCCATATGATGGTGGCGCAATGTAGCTTGGCATTTGTGTCATGATGAATACCCAGATTCTTTCACAACAGCGATCTGGTAAAATGTAGGCACAAAACGTATGTTAATTACATGGCTTCCATAATTATCAATGTGTGAATGTGAAATTAAAATAACTATAATAAAAAAAGTATGTATTTGCCAGCATAGCGCTGAGTGATAATTATGTATCTGTGTCGTATTTAAAAAAAATTACACTAAAGAGTATTGACTTGCAAAACAGCTGTAAAGAGAGCACACACACATAAAATAGACATAATTATAATATTAAAAAAAATATAGTGGACCGGACCATTCCAGCTAGGAACGTCATGGCATATATGTGCACACTGAGACCCGAAGCGCGCGTGTGATGTCTGTTTTGGTGTACGGATAAGCCCGGTACTAGTCCCGAGTTATGTCTCTGTCGCCAAACCACAAGTGCCTAGTTATTACGATTTAGTGATAACATTTCAAAACGTCACAAAAATGATGCTACACCGATCACTATTGTAATGGTATTGTCAGTAACATATTTGCATGCCATAATTATGATCTCGAATGCCTACCTAACAAACCTGAGAACTGTTGACAGGAACGTAGACAAATAATGTAGGAATGTCACTGGATAGCATACGTTACAAGGCGACTACAGTGTGTAGACCACCACTTCTGTCAACACTTGACACACGGTGCGTGATATGACGGGGACGCGCTGTGGTTGATGATACGGCGCCATGGTTACAGCCTGGGTGCAGTGTTGCAGCGATTTAAGGCATACATTTTATTACTCAGACATATTAAAATAATTAATTACCCAATGAATATATACTACGCAAAAACTGTGACTGTCTACACGTAATTAGTTATTTTAAATATTAATTATTTATTCAGTGCGTTATAGATAAAATGTCTCCGGCGCAACAATCACTTCCGGTAGCAAAATGCGATGTTTTCTTGAGATGTTTAAAATGACATTCTTATGATATAAATAACAGCAACACATTCATCTGAGGGGTGAGTTGTGTAAGACTTTGTTATGCTGCTAACTCTGAAGCGTAATTTTTACGCTGATGCTAGTACTTAACACGTGGCATACTGACGTGTTATTCACCGTTTCAGCGAACACCGGCGAGCCGAAGCGGCGAGGGGCTAGCTCGGTCGGTCGGAAACAAACACCGAACAAACACATTATCATGATTTCAGATCTAGGCATTTATGCAGAATTCGGACCCACTTCAGTTTTGCCATTATAACTGTGTATTTGGTTTACCGTATATTTACCTATACTGTATACCTCACACAAACTCTAATCCTAAACTTGATCAGTCAGCATTCTCAGATTTCCTGTTTCACAAATATTGCATTTTTAAATCCAAATAACGCTCCGATTTGTGCCAGTAGCAAGTGCAGCGTTGCATGCGTCACTGCGCTGTGCACATGGCATGAACGATAAACAGTTTGTTTATGCTGACTGCACTGTCTTTTTGACCTGAAAAATCTGCCAAGGCATGCTGTTTATAAAATAAACATGCGCAAGATGATGTTAAATGATTGAATTAACAAAATCAAGTATCAATGTTGGCAAAGAAACACTTATAATGGGAAAATTGAGGTGGGTCTGAATTCTGCATAAAACAGTCATCCGGGGGGAGGGGGTAACAGTACTAGTACAGTAAGTACAGGCCAAATTGCATTGAACTACAAGAAGTGCCACATTTGTGCACATTGCCATTCTTCAAATGGTGTCCACCAAAATGTAGTAAACTATGCATTCCCTGAAAAGACAGATACTTTTCTATTTACCTACAAAAACATCAGTCAGATGACACAATATAACTTATTTTCAGTGATACACTACTGATACGTGCACTTAGCTCTCATTCGGTGTATTTTACTAAGTAAGCACAATGTTGTTGTTATTGCTTCTAGTTAATTTTCACTATCAAACTGAAAAATCAAAGTGAATTTTTTTGGAAAACCAACAGCCAAGCAACTTTTGTAATGATTAATCTTAGAGGATCTAAAATCATGGTCATGGACACTAGTGAATGCTACTTACAGTTTTAGCCTCGGTTACCCAGGCTCCAGTGGCAGCACTTTAAAGCACCTCAATTCTGCCTGCAGAATTAATGCTCTGTATTTGTAACCACCAGGGCGGCCAGTCTCCAGATTAGGGTAGATATGCTGATTGACTCTCAGACCAACCATGAAATAAAAATTAAAATAACAATATACTTTTATAAGATAATGATATCCTATGAAAAGTATTCAACGTTGAACATCGGCGTAGTTACGCATCTGACCGACAGTCGGTTAAGAGAGACTAGTACAGTTTGAGAAAGAAGATTAGTGCAATTTTGTAATATCTACTGCTATTGGCATTCAGTAAGAATAAACTTAAAAAAGGTTTCTTGTCTGATATTTATAAACATCGCATACAAACAAAAGTTTAGAAAACAATTGTTCTGGCTATTGCTCATTGGCTGATTTCGAACAGCATCCAGTTTTACACCAGTGTTACTTGTATGTCTGTATATTATATAATCAATAGATATTTAAACGTAACAACACTGAAAATCCAACCAGAAAAAGTGATCACAATCAGACATTCTGATTCTATATAGATTTCAACAGAAACACTAAAAAAACCTCTAAAATAAGTGTCAACAAATGTCATGATACTTTAATAGATATGAGTATATGTAATCCAGAAGTACTGTTAAGTACATGTATAAATGACAATTTTAATAAGATCTAGGTGTATGTAAGCCTAGTGTGTATTAATAATGTGTGTTATTTCCTATCACTACAGTGTGCTTTGTAGAGCACAATCCAAGTACTGTAATTCGTATATTTAAACTACAGTTATACTTTCAGTTATGAATTCAAAAATATTCAAATCCATAATTTTTTGCATTACATTAATGACAGCTACTGCATCTGGATCCGAGTTATTTATAAATATATTTAGACTGATCATTATTAATATATCTATATGCCAGCTGGTCACTTTGGCCAGCTTTGGCAATATTGGGTAGCCATTTGTGAGCCACAACTAGTAAAGCTAAGTTCTGCATGATCCTATTCATTTTGTTTGTAAGATTAACCAGGAAGTCCTTAATAATGTATATTTCTATGTTGCCCTCAGAAGTGTAAAGAACTGCTAGCCGAGTCTTCATTGAAGCCCTGAGTCAAGTGGCATAGACTAGCACAGTCTGGTGCCAGCTTGCAGTCTTGCTAACAAACAAAGGGATACTGAACTCTGGACATTGGAAAGTGATGACCTCCAAGGTCACTCGCTCTCACAGATCTTCTTTATCAACTGGCATTGTAGTGGCTGTCTAGAGTGACATTGTAGTGTCTGTCGAGTGACACATTCACATTAGGACCACAACCTGGGTAACGTAACATTTGGGTGTCCTGTATGATTGAACAAGTTTGAGACAACAGTTGATAATTTTTTATTTACGTTTGTAATTAATCATAATTTTCATAAACACAATGTTACAGTTATTTAATCTTAATTGGTAATTACAAATAATCAGTTGCATACAACTACAGAATAGCAAATTTCAAAATCAAAAACAGTTATGTTACAAATACAGTTAAGTATATTATCTGTTATGTAACTGTAAACAGACCTTGTGTGTTGTTCCTCCTACTGCTAGTGCAAGCAGAGTCTAAGCAGAATGGGGTTGATTCCGTAATCCATATCAACGAGTCTGTTTCCATTTCCAAGAAACTTTTTATTCCTGTTCAAGTCACAGTGATGTTTCCTGTTTCAATCCCAATTATGATTCCACCCAAAGCAATTCAGATTCTACTGAAGACAATTCTGATTTTGATTTCATTCCTATTATTTTGATGATCCAGTTCTAAGCAAACTAATTCCTCTGCTTATATAACTCATAAGACAAGAGGAATTGCGAGATTATGGTCTTGACATCAACAGGTTGCCAGTGTTATTTTATGGTAACAATAGTAGGTTTAATGGGCGGTTATAATAAATTTTGACATTTCCACATAACCCATGACTCCTTAACCGTGACGTCCAAAAAAAATTAGAATTCCTGGTATAACCAACACTAAACTGACTCAGACTGGTGACTTTCACGTCAACATACAGTTTGCCTGTTTGGTATAGGCTGACCTTACACATTAGGTCAACTTATTACCGAAGTTACTAAGTAAAGCTTAGTAAGCATGGTTGCTTTCAAGAACAGCAACCAGTCAACCACTATTTCTACACAATGCACAGTGTATAGGGACTGTGTCAAAACGAAGGGAAAGTCACAATGTATGAGCTGGTTTTATCTGAATCATTGTGTCTTTCAGTGCCAATTGCATATTTCTGCAGACATATAGCATACTTTATGTTATGCTAATGCATTTCTCTTAGTGTTACAATTACTGTCTGTTGTAGTCATTCCACGTTGATCAGGGCATTTGTTAAGTTAAAGTTAATGTGTTTTTAATCATTTAATCCACATTTCTGGTGTAGTGTTGAAAGAAGAACAAATGGATATACAAAATCGGGCATCATTTTTAATAACAGCATGTGTAATATTGCAAAAATAGAACATGTATTGTGGATCTAGTGATGTGTGTACAATTTGTAATTTGTATACAAATGCTGATTAATTTCTGTAAAGGCTTAATGATTTAGACTCGTCATGAATTCATGATTGATGTTTTCCTTAAAATGTGTAATCATGCTCTTTTGTAGTTCACAACCAAGATGAATATGGAAGTTTCCAACAACGTAAATGGGACAAATGAACAAGAAACTGTAGTTATCTTAGACGCCGGAGCACAGTATGGAAAGGTAAGATCTATGGATACAAGTCCTGTTTTCAGCCCAGCAGTTGTCTATGTATTTATTTTTATATGAATTATTAAACTTGCTTACTCAACTTTGCTCTGTTAAATATCAACAATGTTGAATTATGAAGTGATGTTGTTTACAATAGATTTTCATATCTGAAGGTGGCTGACAAAAATGACAATGGTTCAGTGGTTGATTTGACAGATTTGAGAGGCATTTTGTTGCATCGTTAACTTCTATTATTAGGTAATACATTTAATCGATGTGTGCAGATGGTGATTCATTCATTCAATTTTTTTTTTAAAGTTACATGCATAGGTATGTGGATTTTTGAAACTAAATGAAGATGATAATAGCCAATGTATATTTCTTTCAGGTGATTGACAGGCGTGTGCGGGAACTGAGTATCAACACTGATGTACTTCCTCTGAACACCCCAGTCACTGAGATACTGGAGAAAGGTTACAAGTATGTAACTTTCACAAACACCTACAAACTAACTCACATTTTAAGAGTGAAATACCATCCTAATGATTAGAAACTGCCTTTTAACAAGTTACTGATGTCATTTAAAATACAAATTGTATAACTTTATATCCTGGGTATATTACTTGTATTGTAAAGCACTGAGCAATCCTGATGATTACATTTTGTGCTATATAAGAACTTACCTTTAGGTATTGGTATTAGTGGTGAACTCAGTGGTTGGTTCAGGTTGTGGCGGTCATATGTTTTGTTCTTAGGCCCAATCATGTGTTGTGTGTTATCCGCAGGGCAATTATCATATCAGGAGGGCCTAATTCGGTGTTTGCTGGTGATGCTCCGACCTATGACCCTGCTATCTTCCGCTGCGGACTCCCTGTCTTTGGCATCTGCTACGGCTTCCAGGTACTGCATTACAGGAACAGTCTTAGAGTAGAGAGACTGTGTGATCTGCATGAAACTACTTCCGTTATTCAGTTTTATGTTTCTGCTATGCGTCTACGGTTGTGAAAATGTATTATTTTTGATCAGGTAAAATAGCAGACTTATTGTATATTGGTCCTAGTTGAATTTCGATGAGAACTGGTAATAAAAATGTCATCTCAGGTGAAGGTGTAATCAGAAAGGCCATTTTAGTTTAGTGAAGAAAACTGACATCTCTTTGAATTCAGTTATTTTTAGCATTAAAATTAGCATATTTACTTAGCGATGTATTAATAATTTTTTATTTACATACTTTTTATAGATGTACTTTAATATATGGACATGATGAATAATTGAATTTTTTTTTTTTTAAAGTTGTACAGTGTACTGTTCAAAGATTTTTTAACACAACACAGTGTCCCTTGGTCAGTATTCTTGATTGTATAAGACATTGGGAGGAAAACCAGATAAAAAAATGTAAAGATCAAGCCTGTATCAGAACTACAACTTTTATGGATTGCGGTTGTAATCCTGCAAGCAAGCATAATAATGTGTGTTTGTTCATCACGCTGACATGCAGTTGTTTGTGTACAGATGATGAACAAGGAGTTTGGTGGCACGGTGAAAGCACTCGGTATGCGAGAGGACGGCCAGTATACAATACAAGTCAAAGTTGAAAGTCCATTATTCAAGTAAGTATATTATGTATGCAAATACATACTGGCAAAAATATTGAAAAGACACCTTGAAAAACGTTGTCAGTATCCGCCATTCGAGAGTACTGTAAATCCTGTATTACTAGCTGTGGCTTTAATTACAATAGTGCGTAGCTAAATTGGTGATGATGATGGCAAAGTTAGGGTGTTGTTTTAAATACATTTAAATTGCAGAAACAAATTGACATTTGGGTCACCGAATTGTCAGTATAAACGTGAAAAACCTACCAAACAAACAAAGCCGGTTGTATAAATAACACGTTGTATTACAACTGCCACTTGTGCAAAACAAACGATATAACACAGTTAATAAAATCCCATGTCCATAAAATGTTTGGATACAACGATCAGAACATGAAAACGTGTCACAGTTACACCTCCAGCATTACTTCCATGACAGAAATATCGTCAGCAATACCCCTTTGATGGGCAGTCCTCCTGTTGACAGTGGGTAAGTGTTGTCGCTGTCATCACTGAGTTGGTGACGTTGGCTTGTAGGGGACTGACAGAGAACCAGCAGGTATTACTCACCCACGGAGACACCATCACCAAAGTCGCTCCAGACTTTCAAGTGATCGCCCAGTCTGGACAGATAGTAGCAGGTAGGACACACTTCATACATGGAAGTAGCCTCAGTTACCCAGGCTCTGTGAGATGGTGGCACTTTAAGCCACTCAACTCTGCCTGGGAAACTAATGCTCTGCATTTGTAACCGCCAGGGCGGCCTTACCCCAGATTAGGGTAGAGACGCTCATTGGCTCTCAGGCCAACTATGAAATAAAAATAACGATATACTTTTACAAGATCCTATGAACAGTATTCAACATTGAACTTACATTAGCACCAAAAAAAGTAAAAATTCAAATTTACAGTTGTTTATAAAATAAGAATTACGGCAGGATTAACCAGTATCCGTAAGGTGGCAGCATTGTTTAGCCCCACACAGATAGCATACAAATTAAATAAGGATATCTTTTTATCAAATAATGCTGTATTATAAAAACTATTCAGCATTAAACTTATATTAACACAAAATAAATAGAAATAGAAATTTGCAGTTGTTTATAAAATAGAAATTACGGCAGGATTAACCATTGTTTAGATCACGTGGATAATATTCAAAAGCCGGCAAAATCACCAGACTGTCTTCTCGGCATAGTTACGCAGCCAACCGATAGTCGGTTAAGCGAGACTAACAAGGAAGGGGAGGGGATGTATGGTACCATTATTTACAGATATTTACTTTTTTTCAGAGGGACAGATTGTATGACGAAACATCCCCAGAGGGAGCCATGAGTAAACATATTGAACTCAAATTCTCTAGAGGGCGCTAATTTCAGATAAAAATACTATACATGCTAATAATAACTAGGTTTTATTTTTGCAAAAAACTACCACTTTGAGATGCATTTTGGGACACATCTGTGTATGTTTGCGTGACTGCAGCCATTTCAAATGAGAAGGAGAGACTCTATGGCGTCCAGTTCCACCCGGAAGTCGACCTCTCCGACAACGGGGTAGCCATGTTGAAAAACTTCCTGCGTGGTGTAGCAGAGTGTCGTGGCACGTTCACGATCAAATCGCGGGAAGACGTCTGCATACAGTACATCCGATCTGCCGTGGGCAGCCACAAAGTACTGGTACGTACCCCACAGGCAGTGCTAACATCTCTTCTCTACTCTAATGTAATGTCACTTTATGTAATGTACTATGATGTGCTGTTCTTTGCTGTGCTGTAATGTAATATATTGTACTGCAAGGTATTGTAAGGGTACTGCAATGCAGTGCAGTGCAATGCATTCACTGTATGTTTTTTAACAACTTGGCCAACTGGCAAAGATTCAGTAATTGTAGCATTCTAAAACATTTGCAGAAACAACTAATGTGTGTGATTTGAATTTAAAAAGTTATTTATCTGTGTTTTACCAGTTGTTGGTGAGTGGAGGTGTTGACTCGACAGTATGTGCTGCTCTGCTCTCCAAAGCTTTGTCTCCAGACCAGGTCATCGCTCTACACATCGACAACGGCTTCATGCGCAAAGACGAGAGCCACCAGGTGGCAGAGTCGCTGCGAGCAATCGGCCTCAAACTCATTGGTAATTGGCTTTGGTGGTTCTTTTTCCAACAGCAGCGTCACAACTTATTTATAGTAAAGCCATTTAAACCCTTTTGAGAAAAAAATTCAATCCTGATTGGTTTATTCTCAGTGAATACTATGTTAATAACATCATGCATTTTCTTTCTGGTTTTTGCTATAAATACTAATTATGAAAATGTTAATCTCAGGTACATATGATGTAGAACACAGGGTCAGGACCCAAGGATTTGACAGCAAGAACGTTGCCTATCCACCATAGCTCTGTCGTATCAATCAATCTGATGACAACTGGAGTTGACTGACATTGATTAACCATTTTCTATTGTGCTGCCTCGCAGTTTGGTTTCTATAGGCACAATAAAAGTTACCTAATTATTATTGTTACAATTTTTTAGGCATTTTTTCTAAGCATCCTTGTTTTAAAAAAATCAATCCAAAATAAGTTTAACTCAAATTAAATCTTAGTGCCATGACCACTTAAGACATGATGCCAAGGATATAAACTTTTGAATGTCATTCAATATGTTGAGTGTACTGAGGTGTATATGTTGTGTTTACAGCTGTCAATGCGTCCCACCAGTTCTACACGGCCACAACTATGTTTCCACATGGAAGGAAAGACGGAAAGTTCCGAAAGCAGAAGAGTGATATTCTGAACCAGTGTGCAGACCCAGAGGAGAAACGCATGATCATTGGCGACACATTCATGCGGGTAAATCATTTCGGCAAAGATAAAATGAATAAAGTAATACACCTGTGTTGAAATACTAAAGCTCTTGTCTATAGGTTGTTGACTATACAAATGCTCAGTAGATTTAATTGCAATGTAAAGATTTTTGAGGGTTTGACATTCCCATGTGAAAACGGATGGACCTACAGAATGTGAAAGGTCTATTTAAAGCGACATGGTCTGTTCGTGGCTTTTTATTTTTATTGCAAAATCATGTTATACGGTATAAGTTATACCTATTATAGCATAAAGACAGTCAAAATTTCTTTTTGTGTACCATTTAGGGGTTGAAAATAGACCCAGTAAGGGCGCTTAACTCTGTGTACACATCGACCACGAGGCGTTATCGAAACCGTTGTAGGCGTGGCTAAAAGTGCAGAAGGAAATGCATGATCACGCAATGCAGTATCATGTGAACACAAGTTGACGCCACACCCAGCCAGGTGCACGGCTCTCAGTTGGTAAAGGTCAAAGGGTGGGTGTCACTTGTGGCGATTTGAATGACAGCGTCGGGATTCTTATAAACATTCGACGTTTAACATTACAAAGTCAGTTCTATTTCGATAAAACATTTATTGGCAGTCAGGACGCTACAATAGTTATAACTTAAACTGATTAACATGATTTTTCAATAAAAATTAAAAGCCACGAACTGATCATGTCACTTTAAAATTGCAATATTGCTGTAGGACTCGGATGTGTTGTAGTCCCTGTGGCTGAAGTACACTAACATGGATTTTACGTTGTTGTGTTCAGATTGCGAATGAGTTGACAGAGAAACTGAATCTGTCGACAGAAGAAGTCATCTTAGCACAAGGTTTGTTCAACTTCCAGTAACATGGAGTTCTAATGAATGGTAATCAGATATCAATACGTTGAGGCATTGCAAATGAATGTCCCCTGGCCAAATGTCACAGTCTGCTGGCCCCTGTCCACGGTCACTCACTTCCTTGGACATTTGTTAGAGTTACTACTTCGGGTGGAATTGTAAAGGTGAAATGACCACCAGAGGGTGCTGATGTTAGTTTGTTACAAATGTAAAGTCAAAATGCTGTTGGAGACAGTTATGCTTGGTGTGGGTAGGTGTCATCTAGTGTGGTAAGATTCATCATCAGTATTTGAAATTATGTGAGATTTTGATTTAACAGATTGAGGGATTGAAAACACTAATGTCAAAGCCATAGCTGAACATTACCAAATATACTAGGAATTTTGGTTTAGCTCTAGTAAGCATACATATAAGCGTTACCAATATTGTTGGCAAAGGCAAACCTTGACAGAGAGCATGTTTAAGTAAACTGA
This sequence comes from Ridgeia piscesae, assembly GCA_025642075.2. Classification (NCBI taxonomy): domain Eukaryota; kingdom Metazoa; phylum Annelida; class Polychaeta; order Sabellida; family Siboglinidae; genus Ridgeia; species Ridgeia piscesae. The sequence continues at coordinate 194,405 of JAODUO010000450.1, forward strand.
GGTGTGTATGTTATGTCCGTGAACTTATTTAGTGATTTGGTAAATTAATTGAGGAGGGTGTTGCAAAAAATAAATATTACTACATTCAGCATTTAACATGGTGGGAGACGAGACTATATGTTTCACTGTTGTCTTGTGACAGGTACGTTGAGGCCAGACCTGATAGAGAGTGCCTCCGAGCTGGTCAGTGGAAAGGCAGAAATGATAAAGACACATCACAATGACACAGAACTCGTGCGACAACTACGCAAACAGGTACACACAACTTAGTCACTACCACTTGCCGCTAGCTCTGTGTGCTTTATAGAAACAGAGCTTTCATCACTTTACACATTCAGAGGGGAATTTAAATATGAAAAGGAGGATGTCTAATCCTACCTGGAAGTGGTCTGCTGTCTAGAGTGTAGGAATGGGGAACCAAAAATTATGTGTTACTTAAATCTCACTTTCAAATGTTCAGCTTATTTTAATCACTATTCACTGACTGATTTTGTTCAGATTCACATGACATGTTCTTGGTTATAGATCACTTTACACCACACAGATGGGAGGCACAGTTTTGGATGCAGTCTTCTTCAACGACAGTTGGATTTTTGCCAGCATACTTTTGTATTTTTCTCCAAAAAACTTTTCTAATTGTTTGCTTGCCAAAATCGTAGTGAATACGTGTTAGAGACTTCACACATATATACCATACAAAACAATTTGGTATGGTTTTTGATAAAATGGCAAGAAAAGCAAAGTATTGTCTACGTCGGCATCAGGATCACAATGGTGTTTCTTCTGTAGGGTCGAGTAGTGGAGCCACTGAAAGACTTCCACAAAGATGAAGTTCGAACAATTGGACATGACCTGGGGCTGCCTGATGAAATAGTACAACGACACCCGTTTCCAGGTGAGTGATGTGGTTATTATTGGTTCGCTATAGAGTTGTAATGATTGTATAGTTGATTTCTGGGACGGCCAAATCTATTCTATGATATTGATATTTATGAACGGTTCAACATTGTTGACTACTTGTAACAATCGCAACAAGAACTTATTTTAAAAACATTTGGCATTGGAATGATTTTTAATCTAAATGTACCAAGTCAATGCTGATTGTATACCAGTGCGCATGCCAATGGGATTGTATTCATCAGTGTGTGCTATTTGTAATATGTTCTGTATAACAATCGCAAATATATGATGTAACATCTTAAAATAATAGATAATACTAAAATACCAAAGTTGCCAATCTATCTACCAAAATAAGAAATCAACCACGAGAGCAAGTTCTAATTGTCTCCAGTACTCAGCAATGTTCTGTTAACTAGACTAATCTGTATATATTGTGGTAGTTAACTTGTGGTCTTGTGAGGTTTCATTCAAAGTTATCAGCCTTTCTCAGAACATTACTGCCAAACAGACCTTTCTACACGGGCACCGAGGGTGGTCACTGGTAGGGTTTTTGTCATCGTCCTCGGTGGCTCTTTTACATATCAAATAGAGTAATACGAAATAAATGTTCCGAGATGATAACATAGGATACTGATTGTGTACTGCAGGTCCAGGCCTTGCAATCCGGGTGATCTGTGCCGCGGATCTCTACAAAGAGAAAGACTTCTCTGAGACAGCCATCATCCTCCGACTTATAGTTACGTTTGCCAGAGCCAACAAACAGGTGAAGACACTGTTACTCTTTCTGCAGCTTTTAATGGCTTGTTATTGTAGACCTAAATTCTGTAACATTCATGTTCATGTCTTGAGGATATAGAAAAAATCCTGCAATATTTGAATTCACCAAACGTGGGTGGAGATAATAATGGAAATAACTGGTGTGAATGTAATTAATAAACAACTAGTTATTGTACATTGTTGTGCCACTCTAAACGTAATAAAATAATTCGCATATAACCACTGCATTTCTCCAGTGGCTGATTACGGGTGTCGTCTTTTCAGTGCGCAGTCTCATTGGTTGTGTCAGGTACACATTGCATGCTGGACTGCAGCATCATTATTCATAAACAGATGTATACGAAACATACGTTTGTATCCACTGTTTATTATAAGTTGGTGGGCTATTGTATGACCTGTGGGTCGGACTTTGATGTGGTTTTAGCCTCACACACTGTTGAGTTGTGACTTCCTGCAATATTTTTATTCATCACATTTGGGTGGAGATAATAACTGGCATAAATGTAGTTAGTATAGAATGTTGGGCACTGTGAATGTAATACAATATTTAGCATATAACCATAGCCTTTCTCTAGTGGTTTATGAAGAATGTGGTCTTTTCAATGTAGGCTTCTTAGTTTTGTCATGTTCACAGTCCATGCTGAACAGCAGTATTGTCAGTCATAAACAGATGAATACGAAACATACGTTTGTATCCACTGTTTATTGGGTCGGTGTGTTATTGTATGACCTGTGGGTCGGTGTGTTATTGTATGACCCGTGGGTCATCTGTTGTGGTTGTAGCCTCACACACTGTTGAGCCGGGTGACCTGCGCCACGTCACAGACAGAGCAGGACCAGCTGACCAGGATCAGTCTGACCGACACGCTGATAGCCACTCTGCTCCCCATCAAGACTGTCGGCGTGCAGGTGAGGTCATGGCGTCAGGTCAGAGGTCAATTGAGTTTATGGGGTCAAACTTTGGTCCAGTCATTGACCATGAGGTCAGATGAGGATTTCATGAAAATGTGGGGAAAATCTGCTTTCACTCAGCTTACTGGTGTGTGTGTGTTATGTGCGTCATCTTTATTTGCAGTACTCAGTCGCATTGAACTCATTCCTGATGAAAATGTTAAGCCGCTGTCATGTGCCTGGAATGACCCGAGTGTCACAAATAGGAAAGATTTATTGAAGTCAAGAATCTATTATATTAAAAGCAACAACCCCAAAATCAGAAAAACAGCATGGGGGAAATAATATTTCCAACCCAAAAGCATAGGGTTATACAGCCACACACAGACTGCGAGCGACTTGTTGTTGAGGTTTACAGTGTACAATGTATTCTACAAAGACTGTGTTGTAGGGTGATGGTCGCACCTACAGCTATGTGGCAGCACTGTCCAGTGACGACCCGCCCCAGTGGGACAACATATTCGCATTAGCCAAAATTATACCGAAAATATGTCACAACATCAACAGGTAAGTACAACTAACTGCATCTGAATTAGGAAACATAAAACCACTGTATTACATGTAAGCTGCCCTGTTATTGGTTGGTTTCAGTTACACGTGTGCAATAATCAAAGCATTTGTTTATATATAAACTTTTTGGGGGCACCATACAAGATAATATTATAACAAATGTATTGCTCCTATTGTTCTTTATAGACTGTTTTGTCTGTATCAATATAGCTGTATTCGAGAAAAAAAGACAAGCTGGGTGAGAAGACTGTTGAGTCATCGTTGCGCAATCTTGTTTTGTATGCAATGTTTGTATGTTTCAGGGTCGTGTACATGTTTGGGGGTGAGATAAAGGGCACCATACAGGATATAACCCCCACGTTTCTCACTCAGGGAGTTCTGAATACACTGCGTCAGGCGGACTATGTCGCAAACAGGGTACTACTGAAGACAGGTGGGTGCAGCTGGGTCATGGTCAGTGTCGTACTCACAGTAGCACACTAGCTGGGCAGTCCGCCAGAAATAACAGTGCAATGTTACCTGTCGCTGTGAATACTGTCACTCGTGAAGATTAGCATACACCCACTGTCGGCGCAACTAACTATGGCAGTAGTTGCCACCCATTACAAGAAAGCATTTGAAACTTGTTCTTGCCATTAGAAGGACGCCTTTCAAAAGATCTGGAGGAATGTGGTTCATTATTTGGTTTCCTCAGGTGGGAGAAAGTGCCCTTGAAATGCAAGAGTAAATAACTCATTGTACGTCCCCAGTCGGTAGATCTAAGGAAATGAGCAGAGTAACAGGTGAAACAATGGGGAGATGTTAATGTATAGATAGTTGAGAAAAACAGGTCGACGCGTGGGAAAGGATATAGCTGATGACAAATCACAGGTGAATGAATTATAACCTCTATAGTGTGCTGTCATGTGATGCGTGCGTGCGTGCGTGCGTGCGTGCGTGCGTGCGTGCGTGCGTGCGTGCGTGCGTGCTGTGTCAGCGTCCTATGACTGGAGTTGACTTTGACTTCTCTGCTGCGTTACAGGCAACTACCACAGGATCAGTCAAATGCCAGTGATTCTCATCCCGTTGCACTTTGACCTCGATGTTCTCAGTCACGCAGCACCGTGCCAGCGCTCCGTCGTACTCCGACCATTTGTCACCAGTGATTTCATGACGGGCGTTGCCGCCCAGCCGGGCAAACATCTATCGGAACAGGTATGTGGAGATTTGGTGCTAGTCTGTTTCACGTTTAACGTGACAAAGAAGAAGACTATAACTTTCTTCTCATTTGAGCAAAGCATGTGAATAGCTGCCTCCTCAATTCAGTAATAGAATTGAGGAGACACCTTTAAGGAGTAATTATGTAATGTTTAGTCATCATAATTTTTTTATTTAGCCGTCATACCACTCATGTATTTATTATTTGAAATTTTCATTGAATCTAATAGTGTATTATTGTAGTCGCATACTATGTATTAATTAACTAATGCATAACTATACAGTATATACATATATAATATATATATACCTAATTGTTACTACATTGATACATAATATAATTTACATCGATCACTTTTTATCAATTTTAGACCCTCTAGTTCAGCTCTGTACAACAATGCACAACATGTATTTATTTATTTTTCTTGTATTATTAATTTTATACCTAAGTTATGTCTTATATGTTGAATTTTATAAACATTTATGAACAGAGCTCTGCTTTAGATTTTAGTGTATAAACAAAGTTGTTATTCTTATCATGTCTTGAAACTTGCGTGTTTTGTGTTTCAGGTGGTGATGCAGATGGCGACAGAGACGGCACAGGTGCCCGGTATCTCTCGGGTGCTGTACGACGTCACGTCAAAGCCACCGGGCACCACCGAGTGGGAATGACCCCCCGCCCCCATCTGAACTCAAGTGACTGAATAATACTGCCATACGATGAGGTGGTTGTCGTGGCAACCGTTGCTGTGACGCCATACGTAGTTGTGACAAGCGTTGGTTCTTCTGAGAACGTTTTGTTTCACCACTGTGTGCTGTTTGACTGCAATAGGAGCTGTTTCGACTTTTAGGGAATTTCTGCCAGTGCAAGTTCTGGTTGTACAGTTCAGACACCCAGTGAAGTTAGGGGTCAAGGTCACACTCCAGAAACATCATATTTAAATTAACTGTCTAAAAAAACTTATCCAAAGTTGAATAACTAGATAGAAAAAAGAGGGTTTACTAGAAAAATTGCATTTATTTTTCCAGTAATTCTAATAAATAACACAAGTTGTACAGTGAAGTTGTTTGGTTTTAAAAGAACAATACTTCTGAGATTTTTTAAATACTTGATCAGGTATTACTCTTTGTTCCCCAACATTACTTGAACTGCACAATATATTATTTGTTAGACAAAATTAAATCATTAAAATTTTTTTATCTGGTTACCATTATGCAAACTGATTATTATTTGATGTCTGGCTTACTTTTCATAGACACGATATACTACGCAAATTTGGTCGAATAGGTTTTATGATATGGCAGTTAAGATATTTCTTGAGGAGGCCACGTCCTGACCCAACCGATGTGTTTGTGAGAGCTTGCATGTTTCAAGCTGCCCCTGTATCGACTTGTCTACAATAAACATGTACAATAAGGTTGTCTGATGTCTCATGCATCTTTTTGCTTGAAAAAACTGTTTTTGTTGTCTGTGTTAATTGTGTGAGTGTATTGAGAATAGATCAGATAGACATATTTTTTCTTGGTTAAGGTAGATGACTAGAAGCCATGAAGTTACATTAAAAAAGGAGCAGTGTAGACTAGATATTATAAAGTTATTATTATCACAAAGAACAGTTAACGAATGGGTGCTACTGGTAGTAGTGTTAATTTTTTTTAAAAAAAATTAAACTGACATACTTCAGAAGGTTTGGGTATGCGAAGATAAATTGGTTAGACTCTTAGTAAGGCAAAGTGCTTCCTTGTTCACCTGCCATGTTTATTCTCTAGAAGCTAATCTTGTCAAATCCTGCAGGAAATGTATAAAACTGATCAATGGAGAAGCTGGAAAAAGATGGTGTCTCACACAGGAGACATGCATGTTTTGCTGCAAAATGTTTCAATTCCAGTTAGATTTGACAGAACAAATGAGATGGAAGTAGACCTGGGCATGGCATGTCAGTAGAATATAGACTTGACAGAACAAATGAGATGGAAGTAGACCAGGGCATGGCATGTCAGTAGAATATGAGGTATCAATGGACATTGCTAATCACCACTGGACACCTTACGAAGGGAACTGATTTAGAAGATGACTGATGAAATGATGGAGACGTGCTTGAAGGGCACCATCTGGCAGAGGATGGCACTAGCCAGACAAATCTGGAAATGGCATCCTGAGGCCTTTGTCTGACCCCGGGACACCAGGACTGTACATGTCCCTATTTGTAAATACATTTTAATTTGGAAGGTTCCCACATACAAATGTACAACTGCATTTCCTGCTAATGATTACCTAACCGAATAGACAACCTCTCTGTCAACAAACTTTATTAGAAGATCTGCAATATTTATATACAGTGCTCAAAAATGTTGTAATGCAAAACACGGTCATACCACAGGCAGACCATGACATGTTTTCAATCAGCGCAAATCCTTACAGATATTTATAAGCTAATTTAACAAAATTATTAAGAAAAAATCAAAAAAATTCAAGATTTGAATTCCAATATCCTGTGGGACAGTTTGCATGCTTTCCAGTACTATATACACCGGTACTTTAAGATTTAAAACCTATGAGCCATCAAAGTAAAATTACTGTATATCATTGTATACCAAAGCTTGTATAATTACATCCTAAAGGTAACTCAGTACACTTATTGTTTTTTTAAACTTAAAAACTTACTATCTATATTATAAAATTGTTTCCCTGTACATATGTATGTACATGTTTGTGGACCCACGCCCCGTCTTATCTTGTGGGGTCACTGGGATGGTACGTGCTGATTTAGACTTCTGAAATTCGTCGGAGATGGTGATGGTGGTGGAAAACACTGCATGCTCGATACCAGATATTTCAAAATGTGGAGCTCTAGAACAGCTACATCATTGTAAAGATAATAAAATGTTTACCATCTACTAATAGTTCACTAGAGGTATGTAGTAATTTTAATACTGTACTATTCTGAATATTGTCCATTGTACAACCAACAAAATAACAGTGCTGTAAAAGTGAGTATCAAAGGTTATATCGGTAACTCAGAATGTGCCATCTTTCCCCCTGTAAACTGCAGTCTATATTTCATTTCAAACAAACTGTCTTCCCCCTGGGCAATGGAGGGTAACTTAAGTAATAAATAGTTGTCAAAACAGTTCACGGGGCATAATAAATAATTCACTCTAACTCCACAGCCACCTGTGTGCTATTAAAACAACAATTTCATAGTTGAACACAGTCTGTTCTAGAAAAGAATTCTATAATAAAACCTGCATGCTGTGATATGTAATGTGCAAAAATTATATTTCTGACTTTTAAATGCGTGCTTGCTGTGGGGTCTTGCACCGGTATCACAGTCAACTAACAAGTGGCTGCAACTGTATCGACAATTGCAATTATCGTGCTGTTGCAAATGCCAGTGTTTTTGCCAACTGAACAAATTGTCATACTTACATACACTCCTGTAGCCAGTTATTATATTCCATCCAGATTAGAATGATTAAAACAAAGACGATACGCATTATTTGTCCAGTACGTTATTCAATATGCCCTGGTATTTCGTATACCTGAAGAGATTCGTTGCACTGGTGCTGGTGACGTATTAATATTTTGTTTTTCAGTTACATACTAAACAACTGGGCCGTCCATAGAGTATGAGGGTCTGAGCCAAGAGCAGTACATAGGAAAATTAGCCCGAGCTAATAAACAATACATGGAACACAAAAACAGTCTAGTACTGGGTTTCCACTGGAATGCCATTGAAATCTACCCTAAAATTGGCTGAACAATCAATACTATATCCAACTGATACAAACAGCCTGACAAACATTTAAAAAAAATTTCGTAACATTTACCCCAAGGGACAGATCAAGAGTTTCATCATGCTTGCCGAGACCCCAGATCACCCTTGGCACGAACTATTTTATGGATGAACCCAAAGGTAAATCTATAGAAAAACTATAAAGACACGTGTCCCAATGTTGCCTATTATTTACATACAATGCAATGCCTGCCTATCGAATAAATTTGTTCACATGTGTTAAAAACATTTTCAGTTCACCATGTGTTATTTGCCATCACATTATTTCACAGATCTGTTCAACGGAGGGCCAATGTCACATGATATAAACATTTCACAATACTTCTAGGCACACACACCAGTAGATTGGCTCATTTACAGTAAGTCGCATCGATCTGTTTGATCCACGGTATCGCGAGCATGATCTTGCGACGGTAGTTAGGGTTCACCTTTGTTGGGTCGCTTGGGTCCTGCCAGATGGGGTTCCGCTCCAAGTAGACGGTCTCTAACTTCTTTAGAGACTGGAACTGGTCAAGGTCTTGCCAATTGTCCACCTTGTTGTCATTGAACTGGCAAAAGTACACAATCAACAATGATCAATATGTCACCAATAGTCATAAGGTTGTCACTGAATTGATAAAATACACTATCAACAATGTTCAAGTCACAAGGTTGTCAGCGACATGTCACTGAACTGGCGCAAATATACTGTCAACATTAATCTAGTTGTCAATCACAATGAACTGACACAAATACACTAGCAAGGTTGTCACTGAATTGACAAAAATACACCATCCAGTTTTTACTGATCTAGTTTCGTGAATCATTTATCCGAAAGTTTATTTTCAAAAAACTGTAAATGTTCCTCCTCAAATTAGTTACCTCTTCCTCACTGGAACAAGTTCCCATTCTAAGTCATCTAAACACTTCTTAAACTACCTTGGTACTGATGCAGTATACATACTACTGATGTAGTACACATGCTAACACCTCAGAACCTTGTTATTGGTGGCCTAAACAAAAGACAAATTATTAAGTGGATTCACAACACTGTTGACATTTCAAATAAGTTACCCAGAATTCCTCGAGCTCAGTCAGGTGTCCTATGTTCTGTATCCGACTGATTCGGTTTCCCGCCAGGTCTAAGGTCGTCAACTTTGCCTGTGTACAGAAACATGAACCAACAAACGATAGAAACAACAAGAAAACCAATCACCACAAGATAATATATTTTTTAAGATTTCTGTAAAAAATTTATAGTGATTATTTGGGGTGAAACATTGCTACCAAAATCCAAACTAAAGATGCATTTCACAAACAACAGGCCTTGTATGCCCAGTTCCTCTACTCAGTGATTTCCACCTTGTAGACCTTATTCTATTCCCAGAGATCACTAAGGGCTGATTGCATAAGTGTGCAAAATCGGCCCAGAAGGAAGTATACGTAGACTGTTACATATCACTGGTATCCATTGACAGATCCTTGGAACTGGACTGCTCAAAATCACAAGTAGTGATGGGATGGTTAATACTAACATTTTTAAACATTTGTTGTTTTCTGTACATTGTCTACACACGTGAGTATCCTTAAAAGTATTACTGCAACAAGGATAGGAAGGATATTTACAAGTTTATCGAGTCCTTCAATTGCCTCGATGCCGTTGTGACTGAGGTACAACTGCTCCAGATTGACCAGGCCATCAAGGTTCTCAATCTTGATCAGTCGGTTGCTCTGGACAAAGTAACACTTCATTACCACCATGAATCAATGATATACCTGATCAGGCATAGTAACACTTCATGACTACAATGAATCAATGACACACCTGATCAGGGAAAGTAACACTTCATTACCATCATGAATCAATGATACACCTGATCAGGGAAAGTAACACTTCATTACCACCATGAATCAATGACACACCTGATCAGGGAAAGTAACACTTCATTACCACCATGAATCAATGACACACCTGATCAGGGAAAGTAACACTTCATTACCACCATGAATCAATGACACACCTGATCAGGGAAAGTAACACGTCATTACCACCATGAATCAATGATACACCTGATCAGGGAAAGTAACACTTCATTACCATCATTAATCAATGACACACCTGATCAGGGAAAGTAACATGTCATTACCACCATGAATCAATGATACACCTGATCAGGGAAAGTAACACGTCATTACCACCATGAATCAATGACACACCTGATCAGGGAAAGTAACACTTCATTACCACCATGAATCAATGACACACCTGATCAGGGAAAGTAACACGTCATTACCACCATGAATCAATGATACACCTGATCAGGGAAAGTAACACGTCATTACCACCAGAATCAATGACACACCTGATCAGGGAAAGTAACACTTCATTACCACCATGAATCAATGACACACCTGATCAGGGAAAGTAACACTTCATTACCACCATGAATCAATGACACACCTGATCAGGGAAAGTAACACTTCATTACCACCATGAATCAATGACACACCTGATCAGGGAAAGTAACACTTCATTACCACCATGAATCAATGACACACCTGATCAGGGAAAGTAACACTTCATTACCACCATGAATCAATGACACACCTGATCAGGGAAAGTAACACTTCATTACCACAATGAATCAGGGAAAGTAACACTTCATTACCACCATGAATCAATGACACACCTGATCAGGGAAAGTAACACTTCATTACCACCATGAATCAATGATACACCTGATCAGGGAAAGTAACACTTCATTACCACCACGAATCAATGACACACCTGATCAGGGAAAGTAACACTTCATTACCACCATGAATCAATGACACACCTGATCAGGGAAAGTAACACTTCATTACCACCATGAATCAATGACACACTGATCAGGGAAAGTAACACTTCATTACCACCATGAATCAATGATCACACCTGATCAGGGAAAGTAACACTTCATTACCACCATAATCAATGACACACTGATCAGGGAAAGTAACACTTCATTACCACCATGAATCAATGAACACCTGATCAGGGAAAGTAACACTTCATTACCACCATAATCAATGACACACCTGATCAGGGAAAGTAACACTTCATTACCACCATGAATCAATGACACACCTGATCAGGGAAAGTAACACTTCATTACCACCATGAATCAATGATCACACCTGATCAGGGAAAGTAACACTTCATTACCACCATGAATCAATGAACACCTGATCAGGGAAAGTAACACTTCATTACACCTAACAATGAACCTGATCAGGGAAAGTAACACTTCATTACCACCATGAATCAATGACACACCTGATCAGGGATAGTAACACTTCATTACCACCATGAATCAATGACACACCTGATCAGGGAAAGTAACACTTCATTACCACCATGAATCATGAACACCTAGGAAATAACACTTCATTACCACCATGATCAATGACACACCTGATCAGGGACAGTAACACTTATTTACCACCTGAATCAATGAACACTGTCAGGGATTAGTAACACTTACCACTCGATACTGATCAATGTACACACTATTACACGTATCAATGACAGCACCTGTCATGAGTAAACTTCATGACATCTTGAATCAATGCACACCTGATGAAAGAACTTATTTCACCATGATCAATGATACACATCAGGAAAGTAACACTTCATTACCACCAGATCAATGACACACTGATTCAGCAAATGTAACACTCATGTACCACAATGAATCAGATGAAAGTAACACTTTCAGTTCCACCATGAACAATCGTACTGTCAGACTGTACACTTTTAACCACCATGAATCAATGTACACTGTCAGGGGTAGTAACACTTCATTACCACAATGAATCAGGGAAAGTAACACATCATTACCACCACGAATCAATGACACACCTGATCAGGGAAAGTAACACTTCATTACCACCATGAATCAATGACACACCTGATCAGGGATAGTAACAGCTTATTTCAGCCACCTGTAATCGTACTGTCAGACGTATTTAGCCTACCTGTACACTCTGTACTGTCAGACTGGTTATTTCAGCCTACCTGTACATCGTTGTCAGACTGGATTTTTCAGCCTACCTGTACACTCGGTACTGTCAGACTGGTTATTTCAGCCTACCTGTACACTCGGTACTGTCAGACTGGTTATTTCAGCCTACCTGTACACTCGGTACTGTCAGACTGGTTATTTCAGCCTACCTGTACACTCGGTACTGTCAGACTGGTTATTTCAGCCTATGTGTACACTCTGTACTGTCAGACTGGTTATTTCAGCCTACCTGTACACTCAGTACTGTCAGACTGGTTATTTCAGCCTACCTGTACACTCAGACTGGTTATTTCAGCCTACCTGTACACTCGGTACTGTCAGACTGGTTATTTCAGCCTACCTGTACACTCGGTACTGTCAGACTGGTTATTTCAGCCTACCTGTACACTCGGTACTGTCAGACTGGTTATTTCAGCCTACCTGTACACTCGCTACTGTCAGACTGGTTATTTCAGCCTACCTGTACACTCAGTACTGTCAGACTGGTTATTTCAGCCTACCTGTACACTCAGTACTGTCAGATTGGTTAATGAGTCAAGGTTTTGCAGAAGGCGTATTTTGTTCTTGCCAAGGAACAAACTGTCCAGACTCGTCAGTGTGTCGAGATGCTCAATCACCTAAAATACACAGGCAAACATACGGTCAGAACGATGAAGCCAAAACTGACATTTTGCACTAATCGGTGGGTCTTTTACATTACTAGTGTAATTCAGAATAAGGGCTCCTTGTGAAATGCCAAATTTTAATTAACTATCATGGCTTTAACACAACTTGTTCTAAAACCATGACCACATTTGCAGTGAAATTAATTTAAGATATTAAATAGTAATTAATTTGCGTAATCAATGGTAACCATTTACCAGATAATTATTGTAAGTTTTTAATAATCATAGTATTATGTTAAAAAACTATAAATGGTTGGTTTACTGATATCTTTTAGATGCATACACCTAAGTAGATGCTCTTTGTTTCCAGCACACTGAATAAGTCTAAAAATAAACAAGTAAAACTAATCTAAAGAAATCTTAAATATTCGTAAACATTTACTTTTAGTTTTGACTACGTGTTGATGAACCTATGTACGGATACTGTCAATAAGTAAAATATATGTCATTATAACATCAGCTTTCCAAAACAAACTGCTTGAATATTTATTGGTGATAACATATATCTCTTTTAAACCTTAAAACCAAGAAGGCAGCTCAATATTTGATTCTAGTTGAAAGACTTGTCAATAAATGTGAGTTTGTTGAGTTAGTAACGAGAACTCACTCACCCGAATACGATTTGAGCCAAATTCCAACATTCGCAGTTCTGTGAGATGTCCGACATTTTCTATGACAGATATCTTGTTCTGGACAAAGTAGAGCTTCTTAAGTTTGGTGAGACTCTCTAGTCCTTCAATCTTCCTGATTTGGTTGAAACATAAGTCCAGTATCCTGATAACAAAAGGTGAAATCATAAGGAGAATGCCAAGAACTGGATATAGTTGATCGTTTGTGGTTTACCTTTTTATTTACTTAAAAACAAAATTAAGAGGACATCAATGCTGTATTCATTTACAAAAGTATTTTATTTATTTATTAGAGGCTATTAACGGTAATCCTTAATTATGATATTGGGATAACTCGCTCACATACATTTTATTTGGAAGATGTTCAAAACAATGTCACCAGAAATTTATTAAATATGAACACCAGAAACCTTTAGAAGAAAGTGATGCAACATTTGAATACTACACAACCCCTGCAAATAATTTACTCCATTTTGAATAAGTTTAAAAAGTCTGATGAACATCTGAAGGACAACACTTGTCTAAGTCCTGCTTGCATATACAGTGTATGTGACGATAATAACTCACTCTAGATCTACAAGTGTGTCAAGATTCTCAATCTTTGTGATCTGGTTGTCATACAAGTCTAGCTCTGTCAGCAAGACATTGTGCTCCAAGTTCTCAATCTTCGTGATTAGATTCTGCCGTAAACACAATGTCTGAAACACAAGAAGACCGCGATCAACAATCAGAAGACAAATATTTGTAGAAGACAAAAAGTGTTTGTGCTGAGACATTCATGTTGTTTGTGACAAACACTTACTGCCAATGTGGCAGTGAGGGGAATTTTTTTTAAACTAGATATGTATAAATCAAAATACACTGTATATGTAGAAATAAACGTAGAAAGCATATGGCCAGGAACAGCTAAATATTGACATGGCAAAATGGAATATAAAAAGTATGTCATTAAGTACAAATGTGGACTTTGAAGACGACAAATCACAGACTATTATGTGTTTATACAATTGCATTGACAACATAATATAATTTATTCACAATAAAAGGACATGAACGAAAACATACTATTATTTAAATTGAATTCTTTAATAATATTGGAAATGACACGTATTAAGTACTATTAACGCAAAATAAGTGGAATTAAATGTTGTGCGATGTGTGTAAGCATCTAAAATGAATGTTACCTCTAGGTTTGCTAGGTTCTCTAGGTGTTCGATCTTTCCCACCCTGCAGTGGTTCAGGTCCAAGTCCTACAAGACACAATGTACAATGTTTTATTGCGTTAGATGGAACAAACAATTCTCTGATGGTGCACGTTTTACAATGTCGAGAAGAACTTATGTCGAGCTTCTATCAAATCTGAAAAATTTAGATCATCATTAATTGCTCACCATTCATGAATTAATGAACTTATTTGGAGGACAAACGAATTCATCTAATTCTCAGTTGGCATGACCAGGAGTTTTCTTGCCACCTGAATCTCGAAATGTGCCTAAATGTTGCCTAATCTTTTGATAGTAATACCACTTTTAGGGCCTTCGGAACAATCCAATCAAACTTAAATTTCCTGTGCATAGTAGCTGTGCCCTAAGATACGCAAACTATGAAAAACTGATCTTCAATGGTTTCTGAGATATGGGTGCTAACGGCACACACAGAGTGTTGCCATAAGTCCACTAGACTGATATAACACAACACATGATCGAGAACATGTATTCTATTTACAGAACCTTTCAATCTTTGTTTTGGCTCGTTTAGTTTATTCACACAGTTGACACAACACCATCTAATAGTACAGTAACTAACCAGTGAATTCATCAATGCTGTAAATTAAGTTCCAGATACCTACCACTGCATCTTGATCAGTAATGACAATTTCCTGAATTTCAACACACAGTTCTTGGGGTGGAACGTCATCCTCACTCGAAGGACTTACAAACGATGGGTCATCCATGCTGGCACCGGAAAGAAGCAATGGTTCTTCCATGCTGACAGCTGAAACAATAAATCAGGTTCACAGACTGTAAAACATAATTATAACACAAATTACACAATACATTTATATATACATCCACTATAAACAGGCTATTTAGGGAATGTGTAACTTAATAGACACTTTTTTATGAG
>JAODUO010000450.1:215000-235000 GCA_025642075.2 Ridgeia piscesae
GCATGGTTATTACTCTGATGTATGGGTTGCATCTTCTATTTCGTTATCATAAACAAATACTACTATTAAGTATTGTTGATGTTTATGACATTTATTTGATTAACTGTGGTATGCTCGCACCAGCATCACTGCACAAAGGTACACCATGACATACATGTTTTGTTGATAACTAAAAAAGGAAACATAAGCAGTTTGCTTCTTTCCTGCTTATTGTTGATTGTCTATCCTGATTTGTGTGTATATGTCCTGTGTTTGTATTCAGTATTGTTTCGGACAAACAGTCAATAAAGCAATTATGTTGTAAGAAATAAATGTTACAGCGAAATGTAATAGTCGTTTTTTGCGGAATTAATTGTTTAGTTATTTATTATTAGAGTTACCGTATGCCATGCACAATGGCTGATTTTTTAACCTTCTCAAGAACCTTGACTCAACTTCTTAATTAATCAATCAATCAATCAATCAATCAATCAATCAATCAATCAGTTCTTCGTCTCATATTTAACACATGTGTTTGACAATATTTAACATATATGTTTCACTTAACATACGATTTTACTACTTACATATTTTATTAATTATTTAGATATACCTACCGTTGTAACTCATTTAGACACGCTCATAGTTAAGTCCATGATGTTGTTCCCGCCCTGCGTTACTATTGTTTTTTCCTCCGTAATGTTCAATATTCAAAACATTATCATTAACAGATAGTTTTATTTTGTTACATGCATCTGTAAGATTCACAGCTCAAAGATAACAGATTTGTCTGATGAGAACATTCTAAGCTTCGTTTCCATCGACATTACTGCCCTCCATGGCGTACACACTACAAAAACTTGATCAACAATACATTTTTCCCAAACATAAAATAGGTGTATTTTGTTTGATGAATTCCTATTTTAAACGAACGTTAAGGACCGCTGGCTGTTGTAATTCATATTATCGCGCTTTACCGCAAACTATGGTGGTGGGCGTTACGCTTCAAAACAAGACGTCTTCAGCTCCTTTATGACCATGGCTCGCGAGAAACATTGGCATACTCAAATAAATAGGCACAGATTCCTCTTTATTTCCAAAAGCGACCTAAAACCGCAGGAGCTGTGTAGTCCAGATGCCATGCGACATAATGCATCTGGTCTGCACATTCACCAACATTATGTTCTCTTCAATACACACACTTGAAATAAAAGTTTTTTTCTTCATTTTATTACATAGTGCTAATAATCAAACTGACTTATTACGTTTTGATCTGCTATATTTCCCTCTTACTGTTTCCCTTTGCTTTTTTACTGTTTTAATTTCTTCGCTACATAGTAAAAAGTAAAGGCAAGTTCTTATATAGCGCAGTATCCAGTCCTCAGGACGCTTTACACTTTACTTCCCTGACAGACCTGTTCACTTAGACACCATCTCGGCTTCTCTGCGAAGCATCCAGCCATATGCTACAATTAATGCGCAAAGGCTGCTCGTACACATATCCACCTGTCTATAGCCAGATACGCATTTATTTAGCTGAGTGAACTGGAGCAAAGTAGAGTGAAAAAACGTGCCCTAAGTTTGAACACCGCAGCACAGGATTCGAACCCGGTTCTCGTAGTCGAGAGTCTGAAGCTATACCCCTGAGCCATTGCACTCTAATGGTCATCTTTGTTGTCTTTAACAGACGAGCGCAGTTTGACGATCAACGTATTTGAGCGATGTGGTCTAGACGCAGCTGCTCTCAAAAAGAAAATCGGCCATGTCGGAAGATGTCAACAAACGTCAGCTGAGGCGAACTGTCGAACAGCCATAGTTGGGCGACCAAGTGCAACACCCAGGAGTCACTAACCGATTAAGGCGGGCAATTTGTACACTGCAGCGCACAAAACTCCAGCAGACACTGTACGCATTTTCTGACGACAAAAACAAGCACACATCTTTCACCTGCTTGACAAGTAGGATCTGACATCCACAATCCCAAATGTCTGTGTCGTGTTACATCTCTCTATCGTTGCCCTCAATGTAATATATCTCTGTCATGTCTCGCAACTTGTTATAACGAAACCAATAGCCATTGGCCTTGACAATGGGACAAAGGAGGGGACCTTTTTCATATAAGTGGAGTGAGGAATTTTTCGGAAATGTGATTTTATTATCCATTATTAACCACTTCTCGTTCGAAATTCCCGAAAGACTGAAATTTGAATGCTGACTAACTAACCGTTGTTTTTGTCTATGTAGTCTCGCTTAACCGAGTTACACTGGCTTTCGTGAATTCCCCAGGAAGAGAGTATAAGAGCTTAATTAGCACGATATAAATATTTGGGAATGTGGACGCCAGATCCTGTTTGAGAATCAGGTGAAAGATGCGTAATTGTTTTTGTCGTCGAACAAGCGCGTCTTTTGTGCACTACAGATGTGCTAAAAAATTGCAGTTTTAATACCAAGGTCCTATTGTGTTTCACGCATTTACAGAAACAAGGAAGAAGTTGCTTGCTTTGTTACTACTGACGTCATAGTGACTAATACAGTATTTTATTTAAGTTTTCGTGCGGTATAAACCAGCAGTCACTGTTACGGATCTGTTTTTACGATGACATCATTCGGGAACTTAAAAAAGCTATTCTTTCTGGTGTGATAGTTTGCGTATGAGTTGACGATGAGGCGATTACCGTTGGGTAAAAGGCCTACTGTTTGGGAATGTGGACGCCAGATCCTGTTTGAGAATCAGGTGAAAGATGCGTAATTGTTTTTGTCGTCGAACAAGCGCGTCTTTTGTGCACTACAGATGTGCTAAAAAATTGCAGTTTTAATACCAAGGTCCTATTGTGTTTCACGCATTTACAGAAACAAGGAAGAAGTTGCTTGCTTTGTTACTACTGACATCATAGTGGCTAATACAGTATTTTATTTAAGTTTTCGTGCGGTATAAACCAGCAGTCACTGTTACGGATCTGTTTTTACGATGACATCATTCGGGAACTTAAAAAAGCTATTCTTTCTGGTGTGATAGTTTGCGTATGAGTTGACGATGAGGCGATTACCGTTGGGTAAAAGGCCTACTGTTACTGTGCAGGTCGACGCCGCCAGCCAATTTTCAGAAACACAGCAGAGGAGCATGAACAAGAAGGTCCCCAGGAGTACGCGGTAGCGTCTGAATACGCACTGGGAAATTATTGTTTACGGAAATGTTCGACCCAATAGTTCAGTTGCCTTTCCTTGTCCGGAATGATATCCACTGTCTTAGATTTCACAGGCGCTGTCTTGGTTGGCCTGTTGGTTTCTTGGTGCCATCATACATGGTTTTTGCGTTACAAGTATCACTAGATGTCTGATTACCGCTGCACACGTTCCCGCCAATAGGTAGGAATAGGATATATCATAGTATTCTCGTAATATATATATATATATATATATATATATATATATATATATATATATATATATATATATATATATATATTACACTACTGCTGTGAAGATATAGTACGGTACTTCTGTGAGTTCTCGTTGAGACTTGTGGGCCGATCGCTCAACTAGCTGGGGGATGGTGAATTTCCAGCGAGCTAGGGGATATTGAGTTTCCACTTCAGGTTTACATGTTCTAATACTCGATTTTTTGAAGAACACGTTAAATATGTTGCAAAATATGATTAGCAACGTTTATGAAACTGTCGAAGTTTCGACATCAGGATGTTGACATTAAACAATCATGCCGGTAAGGATACTTCAAATTCATCGGTTACTTTTAAAATGTTTTATTTAAATATTAAGAAAACACATACCACATTTACAATATTGGCGGCGTCAGAAACAGACGTAACGACCTTTATAGACGGAACAGACACAGACACTGCTAACCAGGCAAAATATTTGGGAGTGATAATAGATACCAACATTAATTGGAGTGAACATATAAAATATACATGTAATAAAATATCTAACAGTATAGGCATTTTTGGAAAGTGAAGAATAAATAATATTGTTATTAACTTACGTTATACCTTTCTGTACCTTTAGATTACCTATTGTAAAGTAGTATGGGGAAGAATCCCAACAATATATTTATCAAACATACTGCACGAAAAAGCCTGTACGTCTATATATTTAAAAAGGCAATGAAACATTACATCTAGAGAACACAAAAATAAGAAACACCACACAATTAGGATACAGTTGTATATTTTTAGTATAATAATATATATTAGTATTAGCGAACAGTACAGTTAGTTAAATGAGAAAAGGTATTATTGTGTTTTTAACACAGCTGGTAACTGGATAACTGCGGTATGCTCGCATTAGAACAATTGCATCGCAAAAGCAATTTGCTTCTTTCCTTGCTAATTGTCGGTTGCCTAGTTTGATTTGTACGTATTACGTCTTATATATGTATCCTATGTTATATCCTATGTATGTATATGTTACATCCTATGTATGTACCCTATATTACATCATATGCAAGTATCTATATATATATATATATATATATATATATATATATATATATATATATATATATATATATATATATAATAGGATACTTGCATATGATGTAATATAGGTACATACATAGGCCCGTTTGTTTTGTCTTTTTTGTTGTTGTTGTTGACAGAAATAATAATAAAATCTTTACTATCGCACATAAAGATATTAATAATAATGCTGTTGACATCATCATCGTATACAATCTAACATCTCTTAAATCTATCGCTAATGTATGTCATTTGCTATAACACATTCACATTAGGCCTAGCCATAGTTATATATGTATCCTATGTTATATCCTATGTATGTATATGTTACATCCTATGTATGTACCCTATATTACATCATATGCAAGTATATATATATATATATATATATATATATATATATATATATATATATATATATATATATATAACCTTTTCACTTAGCACTGACACATTCGAATATCATATGCAGGTCAATGTCAAAACAAAATAGAGCAGACACCGAATACATTGTTCAGCGCACCAAAATGCATTAAGGATTGGTCTTTGTGCTACGTAACTAAACACCTGTTTTCGCAGTGACGTCGACGAGGTCCTGAATCAACTAGACGGTTTGTAACATGCTAAGTTTTTTAGAATACGGTCGTTATGGGTCGACTCGTTTTGTGGCGGTTCGACATAGCCCCGTTTGCCAACGAAAATATTGAGTGTTAACAAATTATCCTAAACAGCAATTGTAAGTGGCAAACGCCCACAATTAAGTGAAGTGAACACAATTCTGAGAAATGGCGGAGCATAATTATGATTTCAGCGGTTCTGCTCTTTCGCTCCAACTCTTTACACTAGTGATCACATTTAAATTTCGGGTGTTTATTTCGAACACAAGTCTGTCTAAACACACTGCTACAATACTTGACAGACGGCGCGCCATCTTGCCCGGTAAACCTATGTCATAATTTCGTACTTCGAGAATAACATATTGAATAAACATTCTTTTTATTAGACAAACTCAAACAACGAAGAAAGCGATCACAACTATTTATTTTATGAATATTAACCCTAGCAATGCTTACTTAGAATGTTAAAATATTCTTAACATTTCATCACCTCACAACAACCCTTGTTAATCAAAGTGTTGCATTATCTCGCTCACGAGATGGAATTTGTAACTCATTGCACCTTGCAAGCTTGCCAATAACGTTTGTGATGCAGCTCCATACACTCTTTAATATGCAATAACCACCATTTAATTATGAAAAGACATACATGCCATCGCCAATTACCGTGCGACGCAGCCGAGAGTCTGCCGAGTCTGACGACCGGGTCGTGTGCTCTATAGCTGACGGAAACGTCACGGAGGTCGAACAACATTCGATTCCATGGATCGGAATTAATACTGGCGGGGGACTGAGCAGAAGCTTCAGCAGCAGCTTAAAGTGAATTTTTTCACAAATACTGGAGCTCAGCCCCGCCTATGGATTCCGCAATTGTTTGCAATTGTTTTGTTCTATAGCAAAGTATAATATAAATGCTGTACATTTCCGGTAATTAAATTCTTCCCGAGTGATGGTGACGATTTAGATTTAACAAGATTGCCACCTAGAGAATCAACTCTAAATGGCAGATGGACAAGGAAGCCCTTTGGCTTATCGAGAGTCTAATCTATCTATCTAAGTACTAATGTGCATAGTATTGCATTGTTAGTTATCAGAAACATGTGGAGTTGAAAGACTTCAGCCCACAAACCCTTTATTTTTTATAGATACAGACTACTGAAATTTTAAAAATGAGTACAATTAATAATGTGCTCTATACTGCATAAGACATACGCTAGTATGCCAATACCTGTAAATGTTCAGTGCCTCTTTACAAAGCAAGAAATTGTACACTCATCTCGAGCGAAGTGTCAATACGTATACCAATGTATCCATACAAATATGAAGTTATGATATGTATCAATTTCTGGTGTAAAGTGCTGGAATTCACTACCAGCCTATACCACCATGATGCCAACCTTTTACACACTTGCTAAGAAATAAAAAATATATATGTTCAGCGGATATATGTAAAATAAAATATAAAAATAAAAACTGAAATTTGACAAATATAGAAATTAGTGAATGTATGACTATTATAATGCTTGAATATAATTTGTCGATGTTTTACTAGTTTATATATTAATAATGTATGTGGTGTATGCACTTACTGGGCCATGTGAAATATGTTTTTATAATTTTGTACAGGGGTAAACAATTATAAGATTTATCTTAGGTGTACCCCTTTTTTCTAACCTAAGTATATTATGTACTATAACATCAGTATCATGTATTGTTGTGTTGGACAAAATAAACATTATTATTATTATTGTTATTATTATTATTATTATTATTATTATTATTATTATTATTATTATTATTATTATTATTATTATTATTATTATTATTATTATTATTATTATTATTATTATTATTATTATTATTATTATTATTATTATTATTATAAGTGTATCTTGCCCTTCTGAGGTATATATCGATTTTATTTATAAATATATGAACACTACACAATCACCTGATAATATGTTCCATTCATTTACTGTTCTTTGTTAAAATAAACAAAATTATAATATCTAGTCTACACTGTTTCTTTGCTAATAGATGTTAGAAAACGTTGTTCAGGTGACAGACCATCTGGAAAGACATATTTATAATCTATGGTATTTTGCAGCTATTCTGTTAAACGTACGCATACGTCTATGTAATTGTTGGTATTCAAATATCGTATCTACTTATTACTGTATGTAAGTCTACAGTTTATAAAATGTCGTAACCTGCAATCGATTCGCGTAAACATTACGGAAAATCTGTAATGACAAACAATGTTGAATATTACTAAAGCATATTTAATTGCAAACAGGCCATGGTGTATGTAGACTTCTATAATCAGTAACTGAAGGAACACGTATCGTCACGGCAACTTCGCGACGAATAAAATATTGTTCCTTTATTGGTTGTTTATTCGTGTCATCGACAATTTGTCATTCTCACTATATCGGATGATTCTCTGGAGTCGTTCACCTTGATAGTGTAAGCATAAAACAATTAACCATAAACAACTGCAATCAAGAATATTCTAACAGCATCTTGCGTGAATAACCTTCTAACAGGTATACTTGAGTTTAGCCGCGTATTGGTTAAGAATCGGGGACTTAGAATCTGTCAATTTTGAAATTCAATTGTGACTAATAAACAACAGGTGTGATAATGTTTGTTATAGCTGCAAATGACTACATTAAAGGTGTATATGCCCATACAATTTTGGCACTTACTGTGTCCATATAGTCACGCTTGTAATGAGGCGTGTTAATATTTGCATTATCATTTGCACTTGTTGCCAGTTGTGGCCAGTCAGCGGAGTCATATTCATATTATGAGATAAAACGAATCAAAAGTTCAGTCATGGAAAAGCAATTGGAAGCGACAACAAGCACCAGTAAAAGTACCACGCCAAGCAGAAGTAGTACTTGAAGTTCATTGACCGTGCGTGTGACATCATGCCCCCCTCCCATAGGCGTCACAGGATTCTAACAACTGAACTAATGCGATGCTTGCACGCTTCTCGCACTTTTCAGGTCGTTGCCGTTTTCACAATGGAAGTCACAGTAAACAAATTACTCGAATCGGAAATCGGTCAATAAGCAGATTGAGCTGACAATTAATATAGTCTTGGATCGGTTGGAGCCACAATTATTATAAATTTATTCAGCCTCCGTTGCCGGAGAAGAAACATTACATACATATTCATACGTACATTCACATATAAAAGACACACGGTGAAGAATAGAAACCTGATAAAATAAGATAAATAGTAACAATATATACAGCGGCATGATATAATATATAAAACTCTAAAAGATGTTCATGTGAATATGGGTTGGTAAAATTAGCAGTAAATAAAAGGTGTCTAATCGAGTCAACAAGACCATCATTGTTTGTCACACTAGTTTTGGGTACATGTTGAGGATTAAAGGCTCGTTTAGCTATATCACCCTATCCAGCAGGGTTCCAGGTATTGTTTTACCATAAAATATAAAACGAGACAATAAGTGCTGCATCAGTCGACGCGCTGGACTTTCAACTTTAAATATTCTATTATACAAGGATAACACATTTCTATTTACAATATCTTCGATCTTTTCAATATTTAGTGCTTTAAGAAAGGCTGTGTTGTGTGATAGTTTACTTAATCCAAGACTTTGTTTAATTAATCTGCCCTGTACAGATTCAAGTCGACGCATTTGGATGGCGGTGCTGCTCATGCATTCTAAACCGTATGTTAACGTTGGTTTACATATACATATATACAGATATGCTTGAACACCAGGAGTGGCTCCTGGGTATAACATACCGGCACTACCAAGCCCATAAAACGACTGTCTGCATTTCTGCAATATGTGATGCGCATTTTTCATTGGGGAAAACGTAGAAAACGGTCTTAAAAAGGCATTTTTAGTTGTTAAATAAGCACGGATGCAGAGAGAATTGCAACTGATTTACTACCAAACTTTAAATCAATTATAAGTGAAGATGCTATTTATGGTATAAACTAAGCCATTTAGCAAAATAATACACTGCACAATTAATATAATTAATTAATACACCGATGACCTGTTAATGTATTTTTACGGTAATAAGCATGAACCTGATGTTTCACTAACATACACAACGAAATTATTTTAGTCTATTGAATTGTAACTGATTGACAAAGTAACAATATGATATACTACACAACTGTGTCGTCCGTAGGCACAGAAAGAGTGGCTCAATGGGTCTTATGTTTGACTACGTTATATTACGTTTATATATATATATATATATATATATATATATATATATATATATATATATATATATATATTATGAACTTATTTATTGTAATTTCAAAAAGTATACCTTATTATATATATATATATATATATATATATATATATATATATATATATATATATATATATATATATTTATTTATTTATTTATTTATTTATTTATTTATTTTATTTCAGATTTGTTTCGTTATGTTTTTCTTCTTGTATAATCTGCGAACGAACGCACGCACGCACGCACGCACGCACGCACGCACGCACGCACGCACGCACGCACGCACGCACGCACGCACGCACGCACGCACGCACGCACGCACGCACGCACGCACGAACGAACGAACGAACGAACGAACGAACGAACGAACGAACGAACGAACGAACGAACGAACGAACGAACGAACGAACGAACGAACGAACGAACGAACGAACGAACGAACGAACGAACGAACGAACGAACGAACGAACGAACGAACGGGAAAGAACGAACGAACGAACGAACGAACGAACGAACGAACGAACGAACGAACGAACGAACGAACGAACGAACGAACGAACGGAACGAACGAACGAACGAACGAACGAACGAACGAACGAACGAACGAACGAACGAACGAACGAACGAACGAACGAACGAACGAACGAACGAACGAACGAACGAACGAACGAACGAACGAACGAACGAACGAACGAATGAACGAACGAACGAACGAACGAACGAACGAACGAACGAACGAACGAACGAACGAACGAACGAACGAACGAACGAACGAACGAACGAACGAACGAACGAACGAACGAACGAACGAACGAACGAACGAACGAACGAACGAACGAACGAACGAACGAACGAACGAACGAACGAACGAACGAACGAACGAACGAACGAACGAACGAACGAACGAACGAACGAACGAACGAACGAACGAACGAACGAACGAACGAACGAACGAACGAACGAACGAACGAACGAACGAACGAACGAACGAACGAACGAACGAACGAACGAACGAACGAACGAACGAACGAACGAACGGAACGAACGAACGAACGAACGAACGAACGAACGAACGAACGAACGAACGAACGAACGAACGAACGAACGAACGAACGAACGAACGAACGAACGAACGAACGAACGAACGAACGAACGAACGAACGAACGAACGAACGAACGAACGAACGAACGAACGAACGAACGAACGAACGAACGAACGAACGAACGAACGAACGAACGAACGAACGAACGAACGAACGAACGAACGAACGAACGAACGAACGAACGAACGAACGAACGAACGAACGAACGAACGAACGAACGAACGAACGAACGAACGAACGAACGAACGAACGAACGAACGAACGAACGAAAACGAACGTGATAACCATCTAACACAGAGAGAAAACACATCAAATGTACTGGAAACCGAGCGAGCTCTGTAAGTCCAATAACGGATGTTAAATCGATTATACACCCGGTTGGGTTCAAAACCTTGATGATTTTTATACTGATGAAAAGTTACGGGATCTGAAAGACGTGCTTACGTCATACGGTGCGACGCGAGAGAAGCGAACATACCGTTTTTATATCTAAAATCTTTTAATGTTCAACGAATTGCATGTGTCCTTCCGCATGTCATGTATCTGGGTTGCATTAAGAGAACGTCTGGCGTCGCGGTCTATCGGGTTTGAAGAGAAGCCATACGCACCGTTGTTCACACGCACCCGTCGTGTTAGCAGTCAGCCTTACACTGCAAGTGTTGACTCACGTTACCGCCCTCGTTGTGTGCCTGGCGTTTGGGTTTCGGTTATTCGTTGACATCCTTACCAACCACTCACTCTGCCAGCATGTGTCGATCGGGGCCCACTCACATGGGTGGCCATATATTAAATTTGGTTATCTCCAAATCAACGGACAATTTGGTGTCGAATACTAGTGTCTGTGACTTCCTGACAGACCATGGCGCTGTTCATTATTGTCTACATCTGTCAAAACATTAGCCCCTCCGACACACAATTCAATATAGAAGTTATGCTGCCACAGACAAACATATGCTTCGCATTGATATCGCGACATCTTCTTTGTGCCTTGACCCTGTCACCTCAGCAGTCAGTTTCCTCGAACAATACGACACTACCCTGTCAACTCTGTTAGACAAGCAAGCCCCAGTTCTGACACGAATAATCACGATCCGACCCAAGCAAGGTTCCATGGTTCAATGGTGATATAAGATGGCGAAGCTGAAGAGAAGGCAATGGGGAAAGATGGAGACAGTCACGGCTCACAATTCATCGTAACCTATTGAAAGAGCAGAGACGTCACGTCAATAAGCTCATCGCCTCCGCTAAGACTACGTATTACACTGGAAAAATCGTAGAAGCTGCATGTGACATTAAGCAGTTATACAATGTTGTGAACGCCCTGTTGATCAAACCAGAAACTGGCCTTCCTTCAGGATAAAGTTCGCCTGATTCAGGAGAACTTAACCCCAAGGCAGACCCCAACTACGTGCGAGAGGATAATCCAGTCGCAGTAGACGACAAACTGAGCTTTTTCGTGCCTGCAACAGAAGATGTGGTGAGACGACTGATCAACAAGAGCCCCTCAACATCGTGCTCATTTGATCCAGTGCTGACTTGGCTACTGAAAGAACAGTTAACTTGTCTCTATTACAAACATTGTCAACTTGTCTATGTCAACAGGAATTATGCCGACAACAATGAAAAGTGCGCTCGTGACGCCGTCGCTGAAGAAGCAGTCCCTGGACATGGATGTCATGAACAAGAACAACTTTCGCCCTATCTCCAATCTGTCCTTTATTTTAAAGTTGACCGGGAATGTTGTGCGGAGAAGGCTTATTGACCACGTCTCGTCTAGCAAATTGCATGAACAATTCCAGTCAGCCTACAAGCCGAATCACAGAACGGAAACTGCGCTAACGAAAATCCAGAATGACATCCTGGTGGCCCTGGATAACAAGAGCGCTGTCGTGCTGGTCCTTCAGGATCTGCCAGCTGCCATTGACTCTGTAAACCGTACGCTGTTGGCTTGTATGAAGACCACCGGTGTCGTCATTGATGTAGCACATCAGTGGTTTGAGTCATAATTCTCTTCAAGAAGTCAAACTGTCTGCCTAGGCCAGACCCAGTCAGACCCATTGGAGCTGCTCCAGGGAGTGCCACAAGGGTCTGTTCTTGACCCGTTTTATTCACACTTTACACGGGACCCACCTGGCAAATAATTAGGCGGCACCGTCTTGACTTCCATCTCTTCGCTGATGATTCTCAATTGTATATTTCATTTGAGATCAAATACACTAATGATATTGCTGCTAGATGGACAGAACAGAATGACATGAAAATTAATTCGGAAAAATCAAAAGAAATAATCATTAGTTTTGCACAAGATGGCAATTTCAGAAGCACTATCCCGAATATAAAGATTGATGGGAGGGATATAGCACAAGTTTGCCATGCCAAACTATTAGGTGTGACCATTTCTCAGGATCTGACATGGAACAAACACGTGGATAATATTGTGGAAAAGGCTGGTAAACGCTTGTACATGTTATATCAGTTAAAGCGTGCAGGGATTACACAGAAAGATCTGGTCAGTGTATATGTTAGTGTGGTGAGACCAGTTCTAGAATATGCATGTCTGTATGGCAGACTAACTTGCCCCAATATTTGTCTGACAATATTGAAGTTATACAAAAAAGGGCACACAAATGTATTTTTCCTGGATTGGGTTACGCGGAAATACTTAGACGTGTTAACCTGGATACGTTGAATGTAAGACGACAGCATTTGTCAAAAATATTTTGATAAAATTAAAGTCGGCACACACAGATTCAATTATCTGCTGCCTGACAAAAGACATATCGAATATAATAGTAGAGAACAAAAGGTGTACCCGTTACCAGTTACTAGAACGAATAGATTCCGTAACTCCTTTATACAGTGGGCTTTATACAACTGTCAGTAAAAAGGCTATTAATACGGTATGATTTGCGGTATCAAATGTAT
Organism: Ridgeia piscesae; assembly: GCA_025642075.2. Classification (NCBI taxonomy): domain Eukaryota; kingdom Metazoa; phylum Annelida; class Polychaeta; order Sabellida; family Siboglinidae; genus Ridgeia; species Ridgeia piscesae. Next base: position 228,357 of record JAODUO010000450.1, read on the forward strand.
TTCTATTGTATTTGTATGATGTTTTGATGAGTTAATTGTAACCTATTGTAATGTCAATCCAACTCAGTTGAGTTGCTAATAAAACTTGTGTTATTATTATTCATCCTTAAGCCAACTACCGTCGCTCGCAACTTGGGAGTTATGCTTGAAATGAAATCCAAAGTGTCAAAGCTGTGCCAGACAGCTTACTAACATCTACATATAATTCGTCCAATAAGAGATTACCTGACACAACAAGCTACTGAACTTTTGGTTCACTTCCTCGTTATACCGGAAACAGCCTTCTCTACGGCTTACCGGACCAGTTATTAGACAAGCTGCAGAGAGTACGAAGTGCAGCAGATCGGGTCGGTACGACGACGTAACACCAATTTTAGAGACTCTCCATTGGCTCCTCGTGCGATACCGTATTCAATACAAGATAATATTAACAACGTACAAAGCCAGTCATCTACTTGCGCCTAGCTACGTCACCGATCTGCTAGAGTTCTACCAGCCAACCAGAACATTGCGATCTTCAGCAGAGTCTCTACTGGTTGTATACAGGGCACATCTCCGCCAGCACGGTGATCGAGCGTTCTGCATCGCTGCTCCTACCCTAAGGAATGATTTCCCACGCAATATTCGAAAATGTGACTCAACACACCAGTTTAACAGACTCCTTAAAACTAACTTATTCAAAAGAGCTTTTTACTAATGAACATTTAATATTGTCGCTCGATTGGACTATTTATGTTTTCAGGATTTACTTACTTATTAATTTTCTGAGCTGCTTTAACACTCTTACATTCATAACACTCTTCTTTTTATAAATATATTTCTTTCTTAATGATAGTTTAAGTGGATTTTGATGCCATGTTTTTTATGATCTTTAACGTTTAGTTTCTGTTTCTGTTTCTTTGTAACAGCGCCTTCGAACGGGGTAATTTGGAATTACGGCACTATAGAAATGCTTTATTATTATTATTACTACTACTATTACTATTCACAACGGTCACAATTAAAATATGTTTTGTCTTAAGGTGCCATGTTTGATCAGGTTGACAGGCAAGGAGGTAAGTATGGTATTGAAATTTAATATTTTAGAAAAAGTACTATTTGTTGATTATATAGTTTGTGTGTGAAATGTTCTATGTCCATTTCGTGTATTTTGTCTAAAAAGTTAGGATATGCAAAATATGAAATATTTTGTTCATTGTTCCAATATTCCTGTTAAATAACGCGCCTCGAGAAATAAATCATGTGGACTGGCTACTGCGCTATATACCAGTTTTATTTATCTTTACAGAGTAAGAAATACAGTTGCTTTGGAGAAAATGTTGAAATATAGACTGCTCGAACGACGTGTTTTCAGATTTGCTCCAAAGTAAATAAAATTGTTGTTGTATGTAAAGATACAAATCTGAACAAGTTGTTTACATGCCGTTTGACAAGTCCAACTGTTACATAGCTTTAGGGCTGAGCCTGGGTTATCTTTAGCATTTTCATATGGCTATATTACTATAAAGATTACTAAAGGTTCTTAAGTGGGTAATTGTACCATTTAATTTATACATTTAATTTGCTAGACCAGTATGGCATTTTAACTATTTATTTATAAATAATTTTTATATTTACATATATTTATTTAATATTTATTGTAATTGACATTAGTAATGTCTTATTGTAGTCGTTTATTATTAAAATTAACTAATATATATATATATATATATATATATATATATATATATATATATATATATATATATATTTACTCATTATAAACAATAACATATAATTTACAACAACGCCACCTTTGATTTAGTTTTAGTGTCTTTAGTTCAGTTCCGTACAACAATGATTTATCTATACGAATTCATATGTTTTACTTGTACTTTTATTATAGTTAGTTGCTATAATTTCTAACGACTATTGTCAACACTACTGAATAGAGTTTTACTTTTTATTTTAGTATATCAATAAAATTATTACTATTATTATTGTATTATAAGTTTTATTTATTTATGGTTTGGCAGTTGGACCGCTGAACTATCAATCGAGAGGAATCAAGGCTTTGTGTCACAGTCTGCATATAAATCATTCCACTGAAAAGAAACGGTTCTTTTAAAAGTACACAATGGCATAAACTTTAAAATTGATAATGGTGAAGTATTGAACTGACATTGCTTGACCTATCCGCCGCTTTCGACACCATTGACCACAACATTCTCATTACACGCTTATCAACGTGCTACGGGATATCTGGCACAGCCCTGAGCTGGTTTACTTCATACCTTACTGATAGACGGCAAGCCATTAAACATCCATTATCAGTTCGATTGTTTTTGCTCTTCGCGTTTCAGACTAATTTCTCGAAAAAGCAAACCTACGAAGTATCCCCTGTGACATGCTAACTCGTTTATGCATATGTGTGCCTTCATTTTTTATGAAATAAACAGAAAACTCAGAAAAAGGTATTCGTTATCATAACCTAAACTCGAACCACACATCTGTGTTACCGTGACATCCGGAAAAGACTGTAGCTTGACAGTCTCGCGTGATCGAAAAGGAACGGCCTTTGAACCGTCCATGCTGTGCCTCGATAGACGCGAATGCTAGCTGTTTACTACAGTCGCAATTTTTCTGTTGTTTTGCCGTGTTTTATTCAACAATGGGACGCCCGCGTATGTATGCGACCGAATCCGAAACGGGTAAGGGCACAAAGAGCCGCAGAAAGACGGAAACAGCAGCCGAGCGAAATCGTGTATTTGGGAAAAACATTCGACTTGTGGAATCAAACGAAATGTACGACCGGCATTACAATACAAGTGACACAGAGTTCGCCAAATGTCTTTTGGACAGCTTAGTACTCTGTTATTACTCGGCTTCAACCATTTTCACATTGTTTTAATATTGCGTGTGCCAGCTGACAAAAATATTTGTTTTGCTATTAAATTAGTCGATGGTATTTCCTTTCCCATTTCCATTAAATAACTGCTTCTCAGACATGCTGCCCACCTCTTGTGGCGTCCCCCAGGGTTCTGTTTCTGGGCCCTTGCTTTTCACTCTGTATACAACACCACTAAGCTCTCTTATCCAGAAACTCTATTATCCATAGCCACAATTTGGATCATCTCCTTTATGCAGATGATTCACAAATCAGATAATTGTCGCTCCCTAAACCAGCTCAGGGATTGTCTCCAAGATGTCTGCCTTTGGATGAAAACAGTGAATTAAAGCTAAATGCAGATAAGACCGAATTTCTCAACATTGGTACCTCAACGCAGCATGCAAAACTCGATGGCTTTCTCTCGACACATATCCTCGGTCAGAGTATCACACCAGCCGCCTCAGCTTTAAATCTCGGAGTAACGTTTGATGAAAACTTCAATACGACATATATCGAAAACATGTCGTTGTTGTTTTTACCATATCCGTGATTTTCGCCATATTCGCCGGTTTATATCACTTTCCGTTGCCAAAACCATTGCAACAGCTCTAGTAAGCAGCAGACTTGACTACTGCAATTTCCTACTTTACAATACTGCAAACAAGGATATAACAAAACTTCAACGTGTTCAAAATAGTTTTGCAAGGGTAGTCACGCGTTCTCCTCGATTTTATCGCTCAGTGCCGCTTCTAAAATCATTACATTGGCTCCCTGTGCAGTATCGCATTATTTTCAAGATTTGCACAATAGCCTATCAAGCACTCTCATCTATACAACCAGCATATCAAAATTCGATGCAAGAAATTCCAGACAGCTACGCTCAACCAGTAGTAACCGTCTTTACATTCCTCGGATGAAAACGAAAGCTGGGACCCGAGTTTTCTCGGTTGCCGCACCTACTGTATGTAATTCGCTTCCTGCCAGTGTTAAATCAGAAGGTAATATAGTTTCATTCCGCCGACGTTTAAAAACCTATGTTTTTAATGCTGCCTATCACCATTAGCCTCCTAGCTTCTTCATCCATCCGTCGACGACTCACGCATTGTCCTTACGATTACGAGTTTGCTTAATCCCTTGGTTTTGTCGCGTCACTGAGCTTGATCTTTGAGGATATTGCCGCAAAAGAAGTAGTTATTATTATTACTACTATTATTATTATTATCTAGATACGGTGGTGAAAAACCTGGCAACTTCGTTACTCTTACGTTGCTTTTCGTTCTGAGAAAGTAGCTATTGGAAACGAGACGATAGTAGCTACGGGAAACGAGACGATAGTAGCTACGGGAAACGAGACGATGGTAGCTATTGGAGACTTCTTTTTTCACAAACACCTAATGATGTACTCGCAGATTTCGAATTGCTCGAGACTTCCATGAATAGTTGGCCTAAACATAAATAAATAGTAACGAGCGTATTTTAGTATGGTTTGTAGCAGCAATCCTGGTAGATGGACGCATTTAAGATATGTTAACTATCTTATTTTGGGCAGGAGCTTTTCTACTTTCCAATGTTGTCACAAGTCTTTGTTCCGTTTCCTTGCGAAGCTAATTTCACGTTTTCTAAAAACAAAGTGGCTGCACCGCGCTTACAGTGCTTCACCGTGCTTCGGAGAGGCAGTCGGCTTACAAATAAGTAAATCAAAGATTCTATATTAGGTTATTTCCTTCTCACGGCTTTGTGGGCACAACATTGCATCACCAGCACGTTCCTCAATACTTTTTAAATTAATATCTTCCATTTAAAATATTTATCTGCCCAATAAGTCTAGACCACGTAGAGTCGCCAGTGACCTATTTGGAGGTTAACGAAGAATGGTGTGAAATAAATAAATATGCACACGCACAGTTACACTTACACACTTACACACAAGCACGCACACGCGCGCGTATGCATGCATGTACATTAACACACATATCTAGACATAGGCATTCATGCAACCACGCACTCACACACACACCCACCACACACCACCACACACACACACACACACACACACACACACACACACACACACACACACACACACACACACACACACACACACACACACACACACACACACACACACACACACACACACACACACACACACACACACACACACACACACACACACACACACACACACACACACACACACACACACACACACACACACACACACACACACACACACACACACACACACACACACACACACACACACACACTGGCACCTAGAGAATCAACTCTAGATGGCAGGTGGCTTATCGAGAGTCCAACCTATCTATCTAAATGTACCCCGCTTTTCTTAGGTATATGTCGATTTTTTTAAACATATTAACACTACTAGCACCTACACAATCAGCTGATAATATGCTCCATTCATTTACTGTTCTTTGTGAAAATGATAATTTTTTTTTAGTGTATGGTCTACACTGCTTCTTTGCTAATGTAACTCCATGTTATCTAGTCCTCCCTTCCTTCACCGAGAATTTCTTTTTGTCAATATTTCCATACCCATTCAATATGTTAAACACTTCTATCTGATCTCCTCTCAGTCTCCTGGTTGAGAGGAGAAATTGCCCTTGTTTAGTGTACTACCTACCAGTGAGCCACTATCATACACGCTGCCCCACCTCTTAGGACCGCGTCTAGTGACCGTTCAAACAGGAACATATATGTGTGCATGATAGCCAGGCATTTCTGATCCAGACCAAATGAAAAATATAGTCCCTTAGTGAAAAAGTTATTTTTGGGGTGAACCATCCACCGTGTGTGGTATATCTTTGGTGTGTTGACCTTACCAAAGAATGCAAGTGAAACCATTCTTCTCTGGCTCCTTCAATATGTTAGATACAGAGAATCATAATTACTCGAGGCACTGCCGACCACCTTTGCCGCTCTCTGTCTGTCGGGAATCCGAATGTCAAATGTCCAGTCTCCCCGTCAAGCAAACGTCGGCCAATCTATTTATAGTCACTGCATGTGGCATATTAAATGGAGTCAGACCACATTTGCATTTTCCATAGGCGACCATTATAACGTTTCCTTCATTTCCTACTAATCTTGAATAGATCTGTTATTGACAATTTCACAGCATATTTACCCTCCATAGACAGAAGTTCTGTGAAAAATCGTGAACTTTTAATACCTCAGGCTCCCACAAACTTCTTTCAAACCTTACACCCCTCCATTTCTGCTTGAACCACCCACGGATTGCCCCTGATTACATCACCAAGCAAAATGACAGAAATGCACCGACTGACAGCGATCGTAATTTGCCAGCTCTGATGGAACGCTGCACGAAAACATCATTTCTAATCACTCCACACCACATATATGTTCACCGAAATTCAGACAACCTGCATAATGCTGCTTTTAAAGGGTACTCTTTGGTCGCACGGGGAATGGCGGATGAGCACCTTATTGTGGTCTTACATCAAATAGATTGGCCGAAAACGTCAAAAGTTCACAAAAATTTGTAATACAACAAGAATGACATATAGCTAGATTAACTGTCTAGGGAAATTGACACCATCTCGATAATAATTATAATATGCGTCGTCAAACGTTGTATCCCTTCAAGATAAACAGCACCGTCTGTGGATTGAAACACGTTTATTCAGAAACTGATAACATATAAGACGTTCGCTTGAAACAAATGGCACTGTACACAACAAACAGTCCACCACAGTCTCTTACCGATCTGACAGTAACATATAGAGATTATTGA
>JAODUO010000450.1:240000-250000 GCA_025642075.2 Ridgeia piscesae
TGTGTTTTTTTTTTGTTTTTTTTTTTTTGTGTGTTGTAAATCAATCTGTTTCGTTCAGCTGTTACTTACATAATATCTTGTTATCTTTTTATACATGCACCCCGCGTTTCATTGTGGTAGTTAACCGTTTGATTGAAACATGCGCACCGCAATTGTTGTATTGTCCACATAATTCGCCGGCCTTGGCCGTTCCACTTAGATTTGTTTTTATTGGAAGTAATTAACCGTAGAGAGAGTGACCCAAGGTTGACATTGTTCGTAGGAAACGCGTTAGAGTGACTGAGAAAATTGTCGATCACGGTTGCGCGCAATAATGGCCAAGGTCGTACGTAGTGAAACCTTTTTGTTTTGTAATTTATTTTATATGTATATATATAGTGCGGTTCCTTCCCTCGCCCACACTTCCGTGTGTTCGTCGGTTCATGTGAGAAGATATAATTTGTTATATATATATATATATATATATATATATATATATATATATATATATATATATATATATATAACAAATTGTAGTCGTGACTCTCATGAACCGATGGACACAGGGAAGAGTGGGCGAGGAAGGAACCACACTATATATACATATAAAATAAATTACAAAACTAAAATATATATATCTATAATATATATATATATATATATATATATATACATATATATATATATATATATATATATATATATATATATAAACATTTATCGGTCACAACCGTGGGGGGAACGGTCGCAAATATAAGCCAAGGAAGAACTATTGAAACGATCACACAATGATGCGGAATTCTCGTATTTTCAGTTGCACTTTATAGATTTAACCAGATTTAACAAGATTGCCACCTAGAGATTCAACTCTAGATGGCAGGTGGACTAGGAAGCCATTTGGCTTATCGAGAGTCCAACCTATCTATCTAAGTATACCCCGCCCTTCTTAGGTATATGTCGATTTTATTTTTAAATATATTAACACTACTAGCACCTACACAATCAGCTGATAATCTGTTCCATTCGTTTACTGTTCTTTGTGAAAATGAAAATTTTTCTAATATCTAGTCTACACTGCTTCTTTGCTAATGTAACTCCATGTCCTCTAGTCCTTCTCTCTTCCTTGACTGTGAAAAAAATATTTCTGTCAATATTTTCATATCCATTCAATATTTTAAACACCTCAATCTGATCTCCTCTAATCTTCTGGTTTCTAGTGTTGTTAAACCACATTCTTTTAGACGCATTTCATAACTAATATTCCTGAGTTTTTGGTTTCATTTTGGTTGCTCTCCTTTGTACTCTTTCTAGCATATCAATATCCTTCTTGCGATATGGCCTCCATGCTTGTATACAATATTCTAAGTGAGGCCTAACTATTGTTTTATACAGCGGTATTATTAGTTCTTTTTCTTTGTACACTATATTTCGCCTAATTAATCCAAGAATTTGGTTTCCTTCGCTGCTGCAATTCCACTGCTCTGATACCTTCATGTCAGCACTAATAGTTAACCCTAAGTCCTTTTCCTTTAAGGTAGTATTTAGTACAGTATCACCCATTGTATATTGTGCATCTTCATTCCCGTGTCCTTGTGAAAGCACTTACACTTTCCAAAATTAAACAGCATTTGCCACTTCTCAGACCATTCTATCAACTTATTAAGATCATCTTGTAAATGCTGTCTATCTGCATCACTAATTTTCCTAAACACTTTTGTGTCGTCCGCAAACTTCAACACCTTGCTTGTTATGTCATCATCCAAATCCTTGATATATATTAAGAATAAAATAGGTCCCAGTACTGATCCCTGAGGTACTCCACTCAAAACCGCTTTCCAGTTTGAAACCTCCCCATCAACTACTACTCTTTGTCTTCTATCAATAAGCCATTTTTCTATCCAGTTGATTATTCCATTTCCTATGCCATGAGACTAGAAGTAGTCTTTGGTGTGGCACATTGTAGGCTTTCTTTTAATCTAAGTAGATTATATCTACTGTGATCCCTCATCTAGCCACTTTGTGACATCTTCAAGAAACATAACATATTTGTTAGCATGACCTCGCTTTTAAAAACCCATGTTGAGATGGGTTTATCAATTTATTTTTTAACAAGAAAATCAACCAGGTGATCTTTAATTAGTCTTTCTAATAGTTTGCAAATCACCGATGTTAAACTCACTGGTCTATAGTTCTCTGACTTGTTTCTCGAGCCTTTTTTAAATAATGGTATAATGTTTGCTTCTTTCCATTCTAACGGAACTATTCCCTCCTCTAATGACAAATTGAACACTGTTGCAAGCGGTATGCTGATTTGTTCTACAATTTCCAATAGTAATTTGGGGAAGGGAGCAATCCCATCCACTCCAGGTGATTTATTATCCTTCATATCTCTTATTTTCATAGCTACCATTGTTGGGGGGTTACAATTAGTTGTCCTAAATAGTCAAACTCTCTCCCTTCGAACTTAGTCTCAAGTACTGGTAATATACTAATATCTTCCCTGGTAAACACCGAACTCACTGAAGTACTCATTTAGGTTTTCTGCCATTAAGAATCCCTCTGTTATTATGTTTCCATCACTACCTTCTAGAGGACCGACCTTATCCTGAACTTTCTGTTTACTTCGAACATACGCATAAAAACTCTTGCTGTCATGTTTTATATTAAAAGCTATTTTTTGTTCGTAGCTTCTCTTTGAATTTCTAATTTCAGCTGTAGCTTGATTAAGTGCTTCTTTATAAATGCTAGTCTTCTTCACTTCCGGTATGTCTATATGTCTTCCACATCATTTGCTTGTACTTGATTTTTCTAATGGCTTCCTTCGATAAGTGTTTCTTCTTTGGCCGTTTCCCCTGTTTTTTCAAGGGGACAAATTTGTCAACGACACAGTCAATTTCACTCTTTAAAATATTCCAGCATTCTGTTGCTGTCTTATTCTTCGTGTGTTATTCCAGTCTATATTTGCTAAATATTCCCTCATGTCCGTATATCTTCCTTTGTGAAAAATTTTCCTGTACCTTATTTTTCTATTCCGTTCTCCCTTTACTTTGATGATAAAATGTATCTGGTTGTGATCACTACACCCCAGTGGCTCACATATCTTGACATTATCTACAAATTCATTCTGTGAGCTCAATACTATGTCTAACACGTTCTCGCCCCTGGTTGCTTCTAACACATGTTGAGAAAGGAAACTATCTTGTACTAAATTTAAAAACTCTTGATCCTCTCTCTCCCGGTACTCTGTAGAGATGTCCACTGTATATGCCCATAGTTAAAATCCCCCATAATAATACAGTCCCGTTTACTCACTTCTTTGATAGCGTTATGTATTTTTTCATTCTCTTCCATGCTTATGTTTGGACTCCGATACACTAACCCAACAGTTAATGTTGAGTTTCCTGTAACTATGTTACACCAGACAGCTTCTTCACATTCTGCTTCTTTTTCTAATTTTATTTCATAAGCTTGGATGGATTCTTTAATATATAAAATAACTCCGCCTCCCCTTCTTCCTAATCTATCTTTCCTAAACATTACATACCCTGTCATTCCTAATTCGGCATCTGATATATCGAGTGTGGCCCAAGATTCAGTTATACCTATTATGTGAGGGTCAATATCTTCTACGATAATGTTTAGTTCATTTCTTTTGTTTACTATGCTCCTTGCATTTAAACAAACACATTTATAACCAAATTCCGTAGGGCTTTCCAGGCTGTTCTTTGCTGATGTCTTTTTGCTATCTTTATCTATGCCTCTAGTATTTGGCTTCTCTGTGTATCCCCCCTGCGAAACTAGTTTAAAAAGTTGCAACCTGTTCCAGTATTCACGTATTCACACGGACGTTATCGTTTTTGTATTTGCACGAGTGTGAGTTGTGGGTGGAATTCGTTATTGGCAACCACTCATCTCACCACACGTGGCACTCAGTCAGTTTCTGTCACTTTCTGCTCCTATTTACAAAGTCACTGCGTTCTTTAAATCATTTTACATTTACATATGCATGCGTGTATAACAATCTGAGTTAAACCAACCAAACACAAATTCGCTGCTTCGAAGGCGTGATATACATATTTGTGTATTTTCAAAAGTTTAATTCTTCATTGGCTCATTCGTCGGGTGAGAAATTGTATTGTATTGTATTGTATTGTATTGTATTGTATTGTATTGTATTGTATTGTATTGTATTGTACTGTATTGTGTTGTGTTGTGTTATGTTGTGTTGTGTTGTGTTGTGTTGTGTTGTGTTGTGTTGTGTTGTGTTGTGTTGTGTTGTGTTGTGTTGTGTTGTGTTGTGTTGTGTTGTGTTGTGTTGTGTTGTGTTGTGTTGTGTTGTGTTGTGTTGTGTTGTGTTGTGTTGTGTTGTGTTGTGTTGTATTTATTCAGATTCCATCAAGTTCAGAGGATCCAGTAACAGAACTGATAACTGACATAATACATATAAATACAAACACAATAATGTAATAATACAAAATATGAGGACAATGCGAACATAATCACCACACATTTCAACATCAAAATACAGCCCTTTTATATGTATGCATGTCCAGTTTATGTCAACACACTTATTCGGCATCTATGATATAAATTAAATATATTCTGATGGTGTGTGTATACAGATAGTAGACTCACGCGGTGGTCTTAGCTTTTCAATAAATGGCAAATGACAAGACATGGTCTACGTGACAATTTGCATGTGACAAGAAGAAACAAGACAAAATACAATGGTCACAGCGACCCACTGTCACTTTATAGCGTCCACTGATGGATGTTTACATTCGCTCCGGGTTCCATTGTTAATGTGTTAGTTTTTCCAGTTTCATCGCAACGCGCAACTCGCGGGTATTGGTTATGTTTACGGTAGAACTTTCACTAAACTAAACCCATTCACATGACGTGTCACTCACTTTTTTCGGGTGTCTATCATTCTATTGTGTAGAACGAAAAGTTATGCGATCAAATTTGAATTTTGTTTTGATGAGACATGGAGCTTAGCTTCAAGGGATTGTGTCGCAAAAATATGTTGTTGTTATAACTGAATAAGGAATAATTAAAGAAGACAGACACGTAAACGTACTACAAATAGAAAAACACGAATCCACAAGGAGGGCCTATAACTATAAGGGCAACAATTACATGTTATACACGTAAACGGTACATTATAAACTTCGTGGAGTGGCCAGCAAAACAGAAAACGTCGGAATCAGTCCACGACAGTCAACATCCAGTGTAATGCCTTGTTGGTATCCCGTAATAGTGTTTCGCTTTGTATTTGACACAGCAACGGTTACGGTTGTAAATACCATCACACCGCCGGGATCGACGTGTGCTGATTTATTACCGAGGCGGCTAAATGAAATCGGCAGTGCGGCGAGAGAGAGAGGACACCGAGGTGACATTCCTCGTGTCCACTGAGCCTGTCAATCGGCGATCTGTCGCCCGAGCACCCACGTCGGCACGCACCGTCACCATCCAACCGTGCCGCCCGACTGACGTCGGCCGCTGAACCAAACGGGACGCGTCAACCTGACACCGGCAGGCGGCGCATGCGTCCGGAGTGTATTGAAAGTTTTATTGCGGGCCGATAGCTAGGTAGGCTTGTTCCGGACGTCATCCGCTCACACACCGAGTGTGACGAGCCACAGTCTGCAGCGGTCCGTGTCTTCATGGGGGCGCAGGTGAGTTCCTCCAACTTCCTCCATAGCCTTGTCATGTGCATGTTATGTGATGACACACCGACGGGTGTCGGCGACAACTCGCTGCCGGGCTATGATACCAACACCGTTTTCGATAAACCGAAGCATAAACCTCCGTCACGCGCGGCCGCACAGACGTCACGCTTGCGTGCACACAGATCGCCGCTGCGATACCGTTGTCGGCTCGAGGCTGTGGTGTGTGAAAAACGTTTGCGTTAACTTGGTTTAACTCCTTCGCGCATTTAGCTAACGGATACTGCGAATTACTGAACCAAAAACAAAGTGCTATATTAAAATAAAGGCAGCGACAATGTGCGCATGTTATCATGCCATCTTGAAACTGGTGTTAATCCGGATTAATTTCGATTAAAGTCCCATAAACATATTGGATCAGACACAATCTGCTCCTGCATGCGAAACATCATTATTCAATACCGGAAGTGACCAGTTTCATAAGATGTGCCACCGATGATCACAGTCCTCATAAACGATTTTATATGGATATAATTCAAAAGAAAAAAACCACCTCAAAACAGGAAAGAGGACTTTCATAATGTTTTGCAAATACTATAATTAGAACAGGACAAGCTCTTTGGTAATAGGGGTATCATATAACGTAACTTGGAACTCTTAAAAGATGCGTGCGAGGTCAACATACCTGAGTGCCGTCTCATCGTACTGTTAATTTTTGCCATTCATTTTTGTTGTTCATTTTTTGTTCTGCAATATAAAAAACTGTGGTATTCATATACCAGTTTTAAAATACTATTTTTAATCTATTGTTGCAATAATACAATGTTCAAACAAAACATGACACCAACAACGTTCTCGTGTGTAAATAATGTTATACGTTTATGTATTAAAAAGTAAAACGTTCAACGTTCGAGCATGCGCCATGAGTTGACATTTAAATACCTGGTGGTGGCTACAGAAAATGCATAAACACATCGCTAGGTTTTATAATCGAATCGCGTATAGTGTATATTTCAAACTCTTCATTTTGAAACGTCGTCAAAATCGGTTATCCCCGCAAAACAGGACGGCCATTCCTTTATTGATAGCGTCGGAATTTCCCAAACTGAGCTGCATCGTAAAGGTTTGAAAATGAGTGATGACGCCGCATACATCACGGGGTGAAGCCGTGCCAGTCGAGCTGTGACTATCAGACCATGCACACAATGGCATTCAGGTGAAGTGAAGCGTAGCGAACGATTCAGTATTATTATAGCACACACGAGGTGTTGTCAACGGGGGAGTGCAGCACCATCTCAGGACAACCGATGTGAACATTAAAGTGTTTTATTTTGGCGACAACTTCGAGCGAAGGCCGGCAGATCTATTGAGAGCGGTCGTGCATACATGGGCGTCATTTGGTCGGTGTGGCTTGGGAGGGTTCCGCTCCAGTGACTAGAACTGACACCATTTGTCAAGCAACTTGTGCGACATCGTTTGCTGTCAACCAGACTGGAGGCATTGAATGACACTGTCTATTCGTCCTACGCGGCGAACCAACGAATACAGAAGACGTCGTGTTCTTACTTTTACCTCGCGAGACCGTCGTTGAACAATACGGAGATTGGGACCGATGGCATAGCTACAGAACAAGAGGTACGCGCAAAACGATACTTTTATATATTTATTTTCAGGTTCATTATAGTCGATCAGAAGCAGCACTAAAAAGCACTACCAAAGATACGTCCACGAATGTTGGCGTCGTCGTCGTCATCACCGTATTGACACTAGACCATCAAACAACATTGATCATGTGAATTACACACACTTCGATGTTTATGTTAGTCATCGACGTGTGTGTGTGTGTGTGTGTGTGTGTGTGTGTGTGTGTGTGTGTGTGTGTGTGTGTGTGTGTGTGTGTGTGTGTGTGTGTGTGTGTGTGTGTGTGTGTGTGTGTGTGTGTGTGTGTGTGTGTGTGTGTGTGTGTGTGTGTGTGTGTGTGTGTGTGTGTGTGTGTGTGTGTGTGTGTGTGTGTGTGTGCAAGTCACTTTAAGAAATGTAGCGATTAGGTTGCAAAATCAGAAGACAGTTTCAGAAAACATCACGTCGCATCAGGGTGATATTCATATTTAGGACTGAGCTGGAGATTCAGCACCATTCCACTATCCGATATATAAAACAATTACACGCCATCGTCAAGTATAACTTTAGAATTAATGCATCCATGTTGCTTAGCAAACTAGTCAAGCGAAAGAGCTGCATGAACACACGCTTTTCATCGTATATAGTGCTGAAAATAATTATTTCAGAAGATTATCTTTATAAAAAAAAACTAATCTAGTGACAACGAGGTACGGAAAATAACAACATTTCTACAATATTTATATTTATGAAGAGTTCGATCAGAAGAAATAATAGAAAGCAATATAACAATCTCCAAACTGTAGATATCAACACCATCATCATTGTGATTAGGCGAAGGCCTCAGCATGTTGTTTCCTAGTCAGCCAATCTTGTGCTATCCTCTGCCAGGTGGTAACCGTCGTCTAGTTCGTCCTCCGCCGTCTCACCAGTGTTCCTTTGGGTAGTCTCCAATCTTAACCATCCCGGACAGTAATATGCAATACCAATCGGTTATTTCATATTCTATTCTACTGAAGCGGCCCAGACTCACGTGAGTTGTGTGATATGCACAGTAACGTCTGTGCTCTTTATTTTATCTTCTGTTCTCTGTCTTTGTTTTTGTGGCTATTTACTACCTTTGTTCTTTGTCTGGTTGACGAATGTCCATGTTTCCGCGCCGTATATCATCGCTGGAAGTTCGCATGGGTTGTTGTCTTGTCTCTTCAAGCAAATTGGTGTATCCAGCAAACTCCATCAAGGAAACGCTGCGGGAACACTTGATTTTCATCATACATTTTGTTGAAATGTCTGGTTTCAGAAGAGTATCTTTATAACACAAACTTAAGGGAAAATTGCTGAAGTGCTAAATGTATGCAGTAAGGTTTACTCGGGGAGATATGATGTGGCAGTAGCAATGTAATTCACATATTTAACCATTATCAACATTGTTGGTGAAGTCTCGCGCAAAATGTTGATTGTAACTCAAACAAGTCACACTGGTATTCAGTGTGACTTGTTTGAGTTACAATCAACATCAACCGATCACCCATGATCCAATACGTAGCGGTTTGCAAACATTGCTGCATACTTGAATAACTTTCACTTGGCTTATCATAAAGATAATAATCTGAAACCAACATTCCATCACTGTATCCGACGAAACGAACGTTTTCAGGCTGCCATTTTCTTGACCGAATGACGGAGTTTGCTAAATAACCCTGATGCATTCATTATAAAGTTACCATTGACGATGGTCTGAAGTTTGTAATCGGACAGCGGAATAACGCTGAATCTCCGCTTCAATCCCCAATATAATTTTTTTTCCGGTGCGACGTGATGTTTTCAAAAATGCCTTCTGATTTTGCAACGTAATCGCGAAATTTCCGTTTGGTCTAATCATATACATAAAACCTGTTGCTGTCATGTTTTGTATGAACCAACGCGAGACAGGGGAAGCGGAATGGTGCTGAAAGTAGTTCTCAGCTTCCCCTATAATTAATTTCGTTCCCGCGCCTGTGTCTGGGACGTCTTAAATCAAACGAAATTAAATTACCTGTTGATGTCGTATCGTATGACAACTTTAACTACGACGTAACACACTGCTGGGGGCGTTTCAGTCTAGGCATATTTCATACAAAGTCATGAGAGCTGACCTCTGACGCCTCTGCAACGTTGACCGCAGAAGCACAGAGCACCACCAGCCTAGCACTGAGGCCGCGAGCAATGTTTTATCATGCTGTACCAATATATTTCGTTTGCCACACTTGAGTACCGTTTTATTGCCGATATAAATTGACCCAGTTGCGAGAGATGCACAACACCGCACAGATAGCCTTGCGCCTACCAAATGCCCTACACGACGTACATGCAACGTCGTTCACGGTTGATTCACGTACAAATTAAGTGTTCGTCTAAAACTGCACTTGGAAGGGATTGTAAGAAGTTCACGTTCGCTTTTTTGCCCACCAAACCGAATGCGTCCTTAGCTCTTCGCTGTCTTGCGGTCGGCATGATGAGGTGTATATCGATTAAGTAGGCTTGCTAGCTAATGTTTGTAACAGAAAGTGTGGGGAGAGACGGGATGGGTGTGAAAGAAATACATGCAGAGAGAGAGAGAGAGAGAGAGAGAGAGAGAGAGAGAGAGAGAGAGAGAGAGAGAGAGATAGAAGAGAGAGACAGAGACAGAGACAGAGACAGAGACAGAGAGAGAGAGAGAGAGAGAGAGAGAGAGACAGAGAGAGAGAGAG
>JAODUO010000450.1:255000-257500 GCA_025642075.2 Ridgeia piscesae
TCACAAATATTTCTGGACCGGGTAACATCCTGTATCGTTACGTGCGGTGTTTCACGTATCCTGACACGAGTACTAGTGGAATAATTTAACAAGGTTGCCACCCATATAATTAACTTTAGATGACAGGTCGACAAGGAAGTCCCTTGGCTTATCGATAATCCAGTCCTTTTATGTACATGTCACTCGTCCTTCGTAGGTATACGTCGATTGTGCCGGTGGTAAAAAACGAAATCCCTCTTGTTTGGCGAGGCGCACTAGCATGCTGTGCTTTTTCAGGTTTTCCAAAAGAATTCCAGTAACTGAACAGGGGCGATATTGTCTCTAAACAAGCAAACAGTGATGCGAGGTAATTGTTTAACGTTTGACGCAGCTGTCTTGGGATCGACAGAAAAACGGTGTTCAGGTCAAATCGAGTGACTTCTTATTTGATAAAAAGACCTTTCGGTATAACACTGTAGACGTCTAGTAGACAACATCACGCCTGTTGTAAGCATTTAAGCGATATTCCAAGTATAAGATGCCAACAAAATTGTGTTTTCGTTTATGAGTTTAATAAAAAAAATCGATGAGTAATTTCACGAGTGCGGTTGATAATGTCAGTTTTTCATGTGTGTGTGTGTGTGTGTGTGTGTGTGTGTGTGTGTGTGTGTGTGTGTGTGTGTGTGTGTGTGTGTGTGTGTGTGTGTGTGTGTGTGTGTGTGTGTGTGTGTGTGTGTGTGTGTGTGTGTGTGTGTGTGTGTGTGTGTGTGTGTGTGTGTGTGTGTGTGTGTGTGTGTGTGTGTGTGTGTGTGTGTGTGTGTGTGTGTGTGTGTGTGTGTGTGTGTGTGTGTGTGTGTGTGTGTGTGTGTGTGTGTGTGTGTGTGTGTGTGTGTGTGTGTGTGTGTGTGTGTGTGTGTGTGTGTGTGTGTGTGTGTGTGTGTGTGTGTGTGTGTGTGTGTGTGTGTGTGTGTGTGTGTGTGTGTGTGTGTGTGTGTGTGTGTGTGTGTGTGTGTGTGTGTGTGTGTCATACTTGATTGGGACTGTCAGTCGCAATTTTAAGAAAAACCACAAGTGATGTTAAACAAGGCTTAGACGGTCGGTTCTCTAGTTGTCCCAAACCCACAGTTGTTTTGAATCGACACGCAGTCATAGCTTACGCGATGCCGAGCGGGTTTCCCGTTCTGTAGGTGGTGTTTTGATCTAGTCATTAAGAGAGATGTAGTGATTTTGTTTTTCGCAGACATAATGGTTGTCGGTGCAAAGTAGCCTTGCACAGAAATGAAATTACACTGTAGAGCTGGCCACATGGGCTGCGTGTTACTGTTAATGTCAAAGCACGTTTAGGCTGCTCGAACGTCGTGTTGCCAGCGCGTTGGTATGCCGAAATTAGTACAGAAATGCGAAATTAACTAATCTTTGTGTACAATCTGAGTAAAACTTTTTTTGGACCGCAATGGATTAAGAATGCAAGTGTGCATTTTAGAAGATTAATGTTTGTGTTTGCAGAACAACATACATAATTATATACCCCTATATTGACAGTCCAGTGGCGTGTGTACGGGGTATTGTGTCTCGATCCCCTTTGACTGGGACTGTTCGTTTTTTTCGTGGTAACGTGGCACCATCTTAGGTGACTCACTTACTCACTCTCTCACTCACTCACTCACTCACTCACTCACTCACTCACTCACTCACTCACTCACTCACTCACTCTCTCACTCACTCACTCACTCACTCACTCACTCACCACAGTCTTATTGACTCTTTTCTCCGATATCAAAACACATCGCTCGCTGTCCATCCTTACTTCCCCACCAACTCATTATAAGCCCCAGCCCTCTACTCTCCCACCTCTCCTTCCTTTCTCCCTCTTCACCTGCCGACACCTGCACAAGCCTCTATAAAGTACTGCGGGTATAAGTTTTCAACACTTAGTAAGGTTCTTGAACTGCGCGTGTGCGTGTGCGTGTGCGTGTGCGTGTGCGTGTGCGTGTGCGTGTGCGTGTGCGTGTGCGTGTGCGTGTGCGTGTGCGTGTGCGTGTGCGTGTGCGTGTGCGTGTGCGTGTGCGTGTGCGTGTGCGTGTGCGTGTGCGTGTGCGTGTGCGTGTGCGTGTGCGTGTGCGTGTGCGTGTGCGTGTGCGTGTGCGTGTGCGTGTGCGTGTGCGTGTGCGTGTGCGTGTGCGTGTGCGTGTGCGTGTGCGTGTGCGTGTGCGTGCGGTGCGCGTGCGCGTGCGCGTGCGCGTGCGCGTGCGCGTGCGCGTGCGCGTGCGCGTGCGCGTGCGCGTGCGCGTTTAATGAAGACGCACGGCTGACTCTAATTCGCCGGCGTGTGTCGGTCTGCGAGAAGCTCGAAACATACGTTGACTACCTGAAAGTGCTTAGGCCTGTTTTCGACGACTCCGCCCTAACCTTTGGCGTCACGCTTCGTTGTTCACCACCGCCACGGTCGTACCGCGCTAGCTTGGTCGCAGGACGTTCACCTTGTCGCGAGCTTGACCTAGATTGTCCGCATATAGGCGCC